>QKQZ01005049.1:0-81023 GCA_003595255.1 Solenopsis fugax | reverse complement strand
ATAAAAAAATACGTGTCCCTTATTTTTAGCTGTACAATAACATATTAAAGGCTCGTCAAGATCAGAGGGGGACACCTCGGGATCTTTCCTTGTTAGTTAATTTTAAATGATTTAATTTTTAACTTTAACTCGTTATTTTTTAAATACATGAACTTTAATTTATTAACTTTTTACCTAAGTTAAAAATTTATTTGTATAAAAACATTGTAATATTGTATAGAAGTTACAAAAGATTTCTGTAATATTACTATTAGCTTGCGGTAACGTTTAAATGTCCACAATTTTAAATCTGAAAATCTTTATGACGTTTTGGACTATTTGAGATCGTCTATTGGTTTTACTGGTGGAAGAAACGAAACACAACGTCAGTAATTTTTAATTCTGCCAACTGCATTATTTTTACTGGTAATAACCCATTTTCGAACAGACTAAAAGACGCCAAAGTTTGCTACTTTCTAAGAGAACCGTATTTGCATCACGCGTATCATTTACATTCTTTTGTTTTCTGGTTGGTGTGTTGATATCCACGCGTGACATCATGTTGTTGTAATGTAGGGGAATGAACGTAGGACAAATATTTCGAGAGTATAACGAGCGAGTTTGTTCATCGATAAGAATGGAGTTTCAAATTTTTGAAATTTTTATATAGGCTTTAAATTTTTCTAAATCTTAAATCTTTTTTCTGTAAAACATCTT
Source organism: Solenopsis fugax (assembly GCA_003595255.1). Classification (NCBI taxonomy): domain Eukaryota; kingdom Metazoa; phylum Arthropoda; class Insecta; order Hymenoptera; family Formicidae; genus Solenopsis; species Solenopsis fugax. Next base: position 80,327 of record QKQZ01005049.1, on the reverse strand, counting down.
GCGTGTTTCATTATATACAGAATTTTCTTTTAAATCCTCTATTTATTTATAAATTTCTACAAGTTCTTAAACATACTACATAAATTAGGACTAGCTAATGGGAACCATCGATGTAAGTGATATCGCTCGTTATCATTGCTCCAGTTAATACGACTGCCATGCAGGTGGCTCCATTGCGAACGTACGAGTATGTATTGCACATGTGAATTATGATACATGATACGCACATAGCATGATCTTCGTACCCTCTCCGTGTACGCGTATCTACACACACACATACACATATGTGTTTTATATATATATAATGAGGCCGGATAATTTTAAATCATTGTCATGGATGTTTCTAATTTTCTTCGATTCTTCCAAAACATCTCCTTGTATATTAAATATGAACTATTACAAAGCAACGTAAGCATTATTCTTCATATTTTCGTATTTTTTATACTTCCTTTGGATTCTTGAAATTTTTACAGAGTGAACCTTGTTAAATAACGTGTTTTTCATTCAGACGTGTGTCATTCACGCAAGTCGATTTCCTTAGGAACTGTTATCTTTCTCGCAAAACACGAAACGATCCGATGTATTTAATCATGTGGTATAGATCCTTCAAAGTTCAACTTCCATCGGATACATGGGTATGTGATTATCTTTTTTTTGTATAAATATATACATATATAGGTGTAAAATAAAGATTAACGTAAACTATTATGCATAATACACTGCCACAAGATTACAGAAATTAATATGGAAGGCTCACATACATACGAACTGCGATTCTTTACATATTTCATAAAATGATAAATTTATAAAATAAATTAATCTATTTATTTAAAAATACTAAACAAAGTATACGCGTATCACTGCAATGGAAACTTCAAAGTTGATTTTTTAAAATAACATTTTCCTTTAACCACTTTATGAAATTTTTTTAACCAACTTTACATGAAATAAATTTATTTTTAAGATTAAACATTCAATATGTTTAAAGATTTAAATCTTTAAATTTGAAGAATAAAAATTCAATAAAATGTGAATGTTATTAAAATCTTTTTTGCAAAGAACCATATATTGATAAATCGATAGAGGAAAGTCAAAGTTTTGTACATATGCACCTTTGCTAAACATGAAAAGAAAAACAAAGGCTGCATCTTGCTTGCTTTCTGAGCAAAACGAGACGATCGCGGCCACGAAGTGGCTTAGTTTAGCTCCTGAAATCCTTGAATCTTTGGGTCCTCATAATCAAAGGATCTTGCCGTCCTAGAAGGATCTTATACTTTTGTATTGAACTAACTCGAGTTCGTAGAGCGGAAAGATCCCAAATTGGCTGCAAAAACACCTGCTCATAAAAACGTGGATGAAGGAAGAATGTAAAAATATCCTGGAGCCGTGATGTCTGACAGAAATAATGGCGAAACGATACAGATGCGTTCGTGATTGGAATTATGAGAAAAAGAAAACAAAGAGAGAAAAAAAACGACGCCATATCGCCGAACGTAAATTGTAGCAGCACTCGCAAGCGTAAAATAAATATTGTGGGCGTTGTACGATATCATCATCAAGTATGGGACAATCCGAATATATTAAAAATTAAGGAACAAAGCTGGTAATAGTAAGTTAAAGTGAGTGGAAGAAGGATAATTAGGGAGAGAACGAAAATGAAAAGAAAAATATGTCGGACAGTTAAGCAGATGTTTAAGAAATTTAAATAACATATTATATATAATATACACATATTACACATTGTAATAAATTATTATATGACGGATATTATTATATTTATGTGAGACCTTTAGCTCTCTCTGGCCTCGCGCTCTCCTAGAACGATACCTCGATTATACTTTCCGGCCGAGGGCGAGGCTACCTGTTACGTTTAACGTTTTGTTGTCAAATTGTAAATACATAACAATATACATGGAAATGCTGATTCTTTACTGCCAACATATCCTTAAGCCTTTCTCCATTATATCTATAGATGAAATATGCACTTTTCAATTTCCAAAAATTATTATAAAAATAAAAATAAAGAATTTTAAAAAATTAAGGAAACTGGAAGGTCAGATTGCTGAAAAGCTTTAACAATTTCTTATAATGAATGAAATAAATGTACGAAAATAAAGTTTTAGAAAATATTTGTACAATATATATTATATTAAAAATGGAAAACATATTTTTATTGATAAATACTTATATGAATATCCCAGATAGCACAAAATATTTATAAAATACTTACTAAATATTTATAATACTTATTTTAATATTTTATAAACATTATCATAAACATTTAATAAATGTTTTTATGGTTTTAGATTTGACAGATTATAAGTATTTATCATAAATATTTTTCATAAATATTATAGAAACATTTTATACATATTTTATATACATGATGAAAAAAGATTATAAAAAACTGTATCCAAAATATTGTTAAAATATTTATTAAATATTTTTTAAAATATTTATCATAAATATTGTGTGCTATCTGGGATATAGGTGAAGTAGTCGCCATTTCTTTATTCAAGATTAACCAATAATATCTTGGCTCTAAGCTCGGTAGTTAGTTCGATTTTATGATGAATTTTAGCTAGAAATCTTCAGGAGACGAGCTTCAAATAGAGATTCGCTTAATAATGACGAACATCCTGAAAATTTCTAATTAAAATTCGTCAATCATAATCGGACCATCAGACTGCCGATACATATATTGATATTAAACATTTGTTAATTGGATCTTTAAACTTTGGATCTTTTTTCATGTAAAGAAGAAGTTGATTAAAGGAAACTTGCGCACAAACCACCGCGCGTATACTCTCCATTAGCTCTTTAAAATTCAATTTGGAATCTTTAAACCTATCTATAGAATTTTAAGGGGACTGGAGAGTCAGATTATTTGAAAATTGTACTTGTTTTTGACAATTCTTTTGTAACTGAATAAATGAGTGAAATTTTTAACGAATGTTATATAACATATAAAGAGCAATAATCCAATTTAGTTCTTATTATTCTTTTGTTTCTAAGAACATCTAAATGCATACAATTAACTATTAAATACATAAAGAGACAATATTATTATGTATAATATTATATATAATATGTATATTATTCTTCGAGAAAGCGCATCCTGCATTATTGAAGACGCTTTTCATATATCGACTGTTGATACCGTCCAACCAAAGGGATAATTCATGAAAGCGATTCTCTGAAGGTATCTTTCAAGTAAATTGTGTATAACCTTCTTCATCTTTAGATGGTATATGCATCAAAATACATTAGATCGAGAGATGAAAAGTTAAAATTCCGAATTACTTATATAAGATAACAACAGAGTAAGAAACATAGAAAAAATATAAAATATATTATTCATTTTTTATGCAATAGATTCTTAGCTTATTGTTAGATCACCAACTTTATTGTAATTTTATAATCTAATAAATAATTCAAAAATCTGTAATGCCTCTCATATAGTGTTCACATTTTTTATAACTTTTCTTAATAAATAAAATATGATATATTATTTTAAAGATTTGTCTTAAAAACTACGTGATCGTAAATAAAATATATGTAAAAGAAGTAATACATGAAAAGCCTGCAATATATAATAATTTTTTAAAAATCTGACAAGCGTTAATTCATAATTATATAATTAAAATTAATTAATCAAGTTTAATTGTGAAATGTTTTATTACAACAGAAATAATTTATATATAACTACGTTACATTTTATAGTATAATATGGAATTAATGATGTAGGTTTTTTTATGCAACACATGTCTACGATGCAAAACACAAATTAATTTGTAACGATATTATCAGACAAAATAGGTAACTTGATATGATATCTGCTCGTTTATATGCAGAAACCTTTGTATTTTAATGAATGCAGTCCACGCTCAGAGAAAATAAAATTGATTATTATCCTTTTCAATTAAACGTAGGATAAGAAAATTTGACACGCATACACATTTAATAAATCTTTTAATTTAACGAAATTATATTTTTAAAAATTATTATAATTATAAAATGATTAAAAATAATAGATTAAAAATAATAAAATTTGTATTTATTAAATACAAACATCTTTTCAATTCTTTTTGCCAAGATAGATTAATAAAAAATCTTTTCATGTATTTTTATATTATTTAATGGAGATAAAATAGCAAGACATGACTTTCGGATTTTTGCTCCTTTGAATCCAAAATCTCTACTTTAATATAAGTTGTGGAATTTATTTGGAATTTTTAGTTGAACTTTTGCATTCTGGAATAAATTTTCTTCATCACTTTATCTCCACAAAAAAATTGAATAAGTTAGTATATCTTGATGTATAAGATTGCGGAAGGATACTTTCTTGCTTGAGAAAATTTTTCATATCTGAAAAGGATTTGAGTGAAAGAGAGAATTTATCCGATGATGCATGGATAAATGTTCTTGGCTTATCTGCGAGCAGTCGTTGTATCAATCTGGTTAGCTGATCGCCTTAAACGTCGCTTGGGGCGTACTTTTACAAGGTGTGCATTCGTTATCCATTAGGGTAAATATAGCATGTGTGGTCCCGTCCCCGTTCTGCATGCGAAACCAATATTCATGCGCACGAACTATTCAACATGTGTACCCGACCGTAATTGAATTATCATCGTGTGTCCCCATAAGAGATAGTCAGCTCGTCATAACGAGCGCGCTGCGCGTCACAAGTTGTCACGCTGCACAGAATTAACATTGAGCGGATTAACAGTATTAAGCATTCCGACGTCTTGTCAATTATGCCTACCACATCTCTGTATTGATGTTACATTCCCTATGTTACAATTTCTCTTACAAAATTTTTGCTTTTTTTACTCCATTTTTATAAGAACGTATTATGTAACCATTTTTTTCTTATATAGTATTCCGAATTGTTAAAATTTTAGAATTCTAGAACTTTACATTACGCATATTATCATATCTACATTTAGTTTTAAAAATGTTCTTGGATTTATATAAAATGAAAGCATTTCTGTTTAGTTAATATTTGTCATTTCAAAATTATTATACTAGTACTATTTCTTAAATTATCAAATTTTATAAAGATATCTACTTTGGATTACAGATTGCTCGAATACTCTGTCTAATTAATAACATTTTTCAAAAAAGGTAAAAGTGCACAAGTGCATAGAAATATTTTCAGTAAATATTAATATTAATTATTAATAAACATTATTTATAAAACTTTAGAATATAATTTAAAGATTGTGTGGTTTACTGAAAGTAACGATAAAGTAATTGTAAGATAATTACTATTATTGGAAGACCACAAGAGAATTAAACTTGAAGGATGCTTTCATTCTCCTTGTTAGGACGTGCTGGATCCCTTGGGTGTCACTTGGGTGTTAATTGGTGGTCGGGGAAAGGGCTTTCATTAGGGGTTCCGCGACGGCTCGACGGTCGCGGATGCGACGAAGCTTCGAACAACGACCATGAAGAAGAGTGCAAGAAACAGGAACAGGGAGGTAAAGAGAAAAAGCAAGAGAGAGAGAGAGAGAGAGAGAGAGAAAGAGTAGTAGGGGCATTCCTGACTGGCAATCTACCACCAATGTCTCGTTTACCATAATGCAAGACCTTCGATGAAGGCAGCTCGTCGTTGCTTACAAACAGTAGCGATACATCAGAGACAATAAAATATTATGATACCTTACTTATTACATTAATCATTATTTGTTTAATTAAGACCATTAGTAGAAGTAACTATAAGTTGTAATTTTAAAAATAAGAATCTCTCTTTTAAAATAACTGTATGAGATCATTATGCCATTTTTAAATACAATTTTCCAAAATTGCATCCTAGAATTATTCGCATATTTATATAGATATATAAATGGATATATAAATCTAAAATTTTTTAATGTATTTGTGTATTACAAATAATCTTAAAAAATAATTTTATTTTTCACATTTTTGAAAAGTTACATCTTTAATTTTTTGTATTATTTAATAGTTAATTTTACTAAAATACTGTTGTTTTATAATAATTGCATTTTTTTAATTTTCTGTCCTTGTAAATAAATTAAGTTTTCCGATATTTTTCATTTTGATTAGTAAAAATCAGATTTTATTCATCTGATGACAGACAGTAATGCTTCTAGACTTAGTACTTGTCCACATTTCCTTGTCAACGATCGTTACCAGTTGATGTTCATATTATCGCAGTAAAAGGCTATCGCATTATGCTTTAGGACTTGAAGCGAGGGTGATGATGGTGCAAGAAAGTCTTCAATCGGCTGTTTCGCTCGCGACCTTCGCCATAGACGAAGCAATTGTCGAGTGATCATTCATGGATGACCTATACAACCTCAGGATCAACGTGTCACCCGAAAAGATTAGTCCTCCGAGTAACGGCGTGAGATTAATTTTCTTGCTGCATCATCAAGAGCCATTTGAACGCTATTTCATTTTAAATATTGTATGAAATATATTAAATATTTATTAAAACTTTTAAATTTTGGAGATAAAAATTAAGAAAACTATCCAGAATAAAAATTAAAGTATAAAAATATATTTTCTTTATAAAATTAGAGTTTTTAAATTCTAATAGAACTTTTAAAGTTTTTATTTCTTAATTGTTCTATATGTCATAAAAAAACATCAATATAATGAAGATCGATGAATGAGCAGAATATTTAGTGGAGACAATAATCACGATTTTATTCGAGAATTAAATAAAAAATGAAAACATTTTCATCTGTACTAAGTCGCCCCCCCCCTCTCAGCCAAAAAATATTAAGTGAACATTAAACTGGTTAAAATAAAACATAAAAAATATAAATAAATAATTAGAAAAAAAATAAATGACAAGTCACAATATAACAAGTCACATCAGGATCAATAAAACAAATAATATATAAATGTCTGCGGTCGTGCTATCCAATATAAAACATAATCCGTCATAAAATATAAACTAAAAATTATGTTCACATAACTGTCGTCGATCTTCTTTACGTCGATGGACGGAAAGAACATCAATCGATCTCGACAACGATAGCAATATTGTTGGAGTGTATGATGTCCATTTTTTAAAAACAATGACAGGCCAGTATATATATTTCTTCACACCGCTACTAATTAAAAATGCACGTTATAATGTTATCGTATTTTAATTTATTCGAGCACGGAAAAAAAAGATTAGCTGCAACAACTAAAAATTGTACTGGCCCAGCAAATCTACAGCCGTAATATACAGACAGTCACTCTGCTATGTTACAGTAACCAAATCTTAGAGCTGCATAAAATTAATGATTGCAACAAATAAAATAGGATACCATAGCATGACAGATTTGTTGGTATAGCAAAGAAAACATTCTACTTAATTCAATCCATATAGCTGTAGCAAAGTATATGGTATTTGTTACAATAACACATATTTTTGCTACTGTACTAAATGAAATTTTATTAAACTATATTAATAATCTTTATTATAGCAAAAGATTAGTTGCTTTAACAAAACTGAGTTAACTTTATGAACATGCTGATAAATGCTATCAGATATAATTTCTTTGCTAAACCAACAAATCTACTTAGTTATAAATATAAAATTTATGTAGCAAATTATAGCTTTGCTGACGCAACAAATCCATTTTTTTCCGCGAATATCTCTATTCAATTTATCTCTTTGCTCGTATAGTCGTATATTTATTGCCTTTTCATTTATGTAAAATATTATGAAATTTTAAATTGAATAAGTGGGTGGACAGATAAGTGAACTTGATAAACACTGTAGTTCTGGTTAGTGGGCTCCAGAAAAGGAGCAGAAAGGACGAAGAGGTCCAGATGGCCATGTTTTCGGCGTGGGTCCCTTGACGGACCTCTGTCTCCCTCCCATCACGAAGGACGCAGAACATCTCTCCCCTCTCTCTTCTCTCTCTCGTCCTCCTTCTACTTCTCTTTTGGTCTCCGCTGTCCCTTACCATTTCAACTCTCCTGTCTTCGTTTCACCCGGCCGTGCGATCCGCACACAGCACTTCTTCTTCAGTGGCCGGTGGTACCACTCTCGGCTAGATCTCGCGCCAAGTACATCTCCTCCTGTTCTTTCACCACCACAAGGACATCCAAGTAACCTCCTCGACGCAAAGTGATTTTACTACACCGGGGCCTTTGCGGCCCTGTTGGAGAACCAACCCTGCTTTGTCAAGTTCTGATTTTAGGTTCGCGTGCGATTGGAAACGAAAGTACAATGTGATTGTGATACAATTTGGGGAATTTATTTAAGTGTCTTTAAGTGTGTATTCTTCTGTGGATGTCTATAATGTTAAAACCGGTGAATTAAGACTGGAAGCATTTAGTAGCATTGTGATAAAGAGGTGCGTAAGAGTAACAGTTGAAAGCATTGATCAATTTTTTATAATTGCTCTGAAATAATATTTTTAAATTTATTTACATAGACACATTAAAGAATTAAAAATGAGGAAGCGTATGGATTACTATTAAAATGGGAATTCTTTTCACGACTGCTTTAAAGATGAATCATTTACATAACAAAGTAAACCCCTAACAAAGTTATAAAATCAATAAAAGAAACTAACTGAAAAGATTAGAGTACTTCCAATAATAATTTTAAATTATACCAATCATCTTTAAAATAAAAAAAAAGAATTTATTGAGATGTTTAGGTGTAAACAAATTCTGAAATAATAAGTTGACATTAGCTCAATATTACGTAAAAATTAAAAAAACCATAAATCATTAGAAAAACTGTGAAATTGGATCGTTATAAAATTAATTACAGCAATTACTTAACACCTGACCGCAGGATGTAAACTGCTCTTTATAAATACAATACACCACACTCACATTAACAAACGCGCCGAAAGGGAACGCAAAGCTAATTCGTTAGCATTTAATTAAGGTTAATTTCGATAAGAGAATTTGTCGGGTTAATAAATCTCTGTTAATTGGACGCGTTCGCTCATTCACTCGATCTTGCCTTCACGCGAATTTAGTCACGCGAATCTTCGTGGCGCGAAATCGTCCTCCCCTTAAGGACCATCCACACAGCAAGGTCGTCTCATGATGTCCCGCTTTCTCGTCAGGACATCGCTCGAGGCTTCGTGACTGTGTTTCTGTTTTGACACCCGTTTTGTATTTTCGTGATAAACGCGCTATTCATCAACGTCGAGCTGGAAAGACATCCAAGAATTTATACGCCCCCGGGGCGATCCTTAAGAAGGATTGATCGAAGGATCAGGTGTCAGCAATGCATCAGCATTATACTGTCACCGTACATTGCTTTATTTTATCCTTTAAACGGTAAATTAAGTTTCAATTTTTGGACTCACCAATCATATCTTCAACTGAAAGTATATAAATGAACATCTTTATTTACCAAATTTTGTCTAAAAATGTTTTGTATAATATCATTAATAGTCTGTATCAATTTTAGGATTTTTTAAATGTTTATTACAAAAATTGAATAATTTGTTTGTGGTTGTTCGCTTAATAAAAACATTTAAGACATATTATTAATAATAAGTTTTATTAAAATTTATAATTATATAAATCACCTAAAAACTTCTACCTTTTCTAAATTTTCTTATCCATATATAGAATCACATAATGAACGTTATTTTTCATTTTCTGATAATTTTCTTTTGTGGAAACATCACGCACTTTTTCCAATATAATATTTCGTACATGGGCATTTTTGTGGTTGCTTTCAAAAGCCACTGTAATTAAATGAACGAACGAACAAACCAGTAGGTAGAACCACACTCGTCGCGATACAAATTAGTAAGAATATTTTTGCATATAAAAGAAACAGCAATTAAATGAAAATATGTTATACACGTTAGAGAAATATAAGATTCTATTAAATTTGATATATGAAATTTTTACACATGATTAAAGTTTGTTTAAAAAGCATTTATAACTGAATGCGCGCGTGCGGCATACAAGGTGCGCTCTGTTTTTCTTTCATTTAGCCGACACGCATTTGTCAACGTATGATCTTTGGCGTTGAATTAATGCGCGTTCTTTGAGGCCGCGCGCCATCTTCGATTCGCCACGCGCGGTTTTCTTCGCACCGCTTCGCACGAAGCGTGATGGATTAACCACTGGCAAATCAGGAACGAAAAAATCCTCTGACAGTTGGCGAACACGTCCGCGATAATCGATTCTGCAGGAAGCCCCCAAGTGAATCTTCTTCCCAAAGGAGTAGAGTCAAGAGTTGTGTCTAACCACGAAGAAAATGCGGTTACTTCGTAATGAAGAAATCTGTAGAATTAGATCGGCCTGGATCTAGCAAACGCGCGTTTCCTTTTTTAAAGAAAATTGATAATGTTACGAAGTGAAGTGAGTGATAAATAGTTTGTAAGTGATCGATTTGCCCGAAAGGATTACTTGTATCTCTGATAAATCTGTACTGAGAACGAATTAAGGCTACGGGATTATCCAAGGATTCAGGAAATTGGTGTTAAATGAAGAACAGAGGGTTTTCAAGAATAAATAATTTTTTACTACTAATCCAAGTGAGTAAAGTTAACTATAAATTAGTAAATTATTTTAAAACAAATTTTATAAAGAGATAGATTTCCGTAGAAATTATTAGACTGTGTCATTTAGCATAATTAATTTTTCAAACCTTTCAAATATAATATAACGCGCTGAAATTTAAGATCTGCTTTTTGGAGAAGTATTTCTCCACTTATACGTCACATAACTATTTATAAATCAGAAATGAACTATGACAAAAACACGAAAAATAGGTCAAAGGGGGAGAGTTTAAAATATGCATCGTTTCGTATTTGCATGAGGCAACTATTTAATACGGTTGAGGCTTTAATTCGAAAATTATACGTTTAATCGACGTCCAGCGAAGTATCAATATATAGCTATACTTTACTGTCACCAAACAGGACCAATAAATATTCATTAGATACCTCCACGCCCCTCCTATGCCTTTCCACTGATCTTTCATTTGCATATCACAATCAACCTCATATCATTGTTGACTTTGAACGTCGAGATTGCGCTCGTCTGCAAACGCCGTGCGTCATTTCAGGGTCGTACTATCACACCAATGAGTTTCCGTGTGTAACTCATGCGCTACCAATTCTTACCTAGCTTCTTAAATACAAGCTCAATAGTTCATTTGCTTTGAATTTATGTTGATTGTAAATATTTTAGAATAAATGTACAATTATATGAAAAAATATAGTCATTATAAAAATTTAGATATTTTTAATATGAACACGTTATCATACTAAAATTATTTTCATATATGTAAAAATCAGTATATAAAATGCATCAGTTAATAAAAAATATATATATTATTTATATAATCTGTTTATAAAACAGATATTTGATTTTTACTTGAACTTTTTCAGTATATAATCGTTTAATTCGTAGTGGATGAAATTCGAAGTGAGCATCTCAAAGTAATACGAAACTAGATACCTGCGGGCGTTAAACACCCGCAGGGCAAGCGGAGGATCAGGACTTTAAAGGAGATAAGGACTTGAAACAGCCGCTAGAGAGGAGAGACAGTATAGCGTTCTTATTCAAAGTCTGCGATCTTTGATAAGAACGTGTAATTCACCAATTGCAGTGTGTGTTAGATTATTATCCAAAAATTATATAACAATAAACAATATATACAGTTTACAGAAATTTATCAAAAATATTGATTCTAAATGAATGCACTACAATTATATTGAGACATACTGTAAAATGTAACAATAAAATAAAACGTTTTCTTCAGATCTCCACCATATAACCAATTTGCTTCAATAACGGGAGCAAGAAGTATTCCGCTTGGAAATTCTGCAATTCATGCTATTTCATGTAACAAGTCATAGACCGAAGAGTAGACACACATTTGCAATATGACAAACATGAGTTTGCATCTAAAAGAACAAATTGCAACTCTGTGACAACTTAATGGAAAAAAATAATAATAATAAAATATTTAAAAAACAATACAAATTATTTTATAAGCATCTCTCTTAAAGCTTAATGTCAATGCGTATATAGACAATTTTTCATCTAGCGTGGAAGAACCTTTGAAAGCCTGAACCTTTAAAATGCTCGTTCTAAGTAATAATCTTGAATTTCATCTCAACTAAATCCTCTTAAAATCCGGTCGCGCTTTCTCTCTCTGTCTCTCAGTCCCCTCTCTCTTCCTTCCCTCCCTTAGCAAGAATATATACATATATTATGAAATAAAACATCTGATGGGGCAAGTAACTCTGCTCAATTTTTTACCTTGATTTGTAAAATATGTTATAACTTTTAATTACGTATTGAAGAGAATGTCATTATTGAATATTAAAAATCGTTATAAAACTATGCATTAAATTAATATGATATTCAAATATTTTGCTTATATAATGCTTTAATGTATTTATACCCCCTGATTGTTCAAGCAATGTAACGAAATTACGAATAACGACAACGATGTTAGGAAACTAACAATAGAACGTACTTGAACTTTTTACAAGCGTTAATGGCTTTTAGCGAGACCACCATGAAAAATATATCATGTATACGCGACTCTTTTATTACCGGCGAGGTGGTAAGACGCTATTGTACATACGCGCCAACTTTTTCTCGTCATTCTTCCATTGAAACTAGCTAGAAAAAATGGATAGACCGAAGTAATCACGCGACAGAAAAGCGGAAAGCTTCATCGTCGGAAAATTCATAATAAATTCCGAGATTATCTTCATAACTTCACTTTACTTTTACGCTGCAAAACACTCTCAAAAATATGTTTACACTTTTATTAAAGAATCGTCATTTATCATTTGTGATGTACGTAGATAAACGTATAAACCAGCTTCATTAAATATTTGTACGTCTGTATCTAGAATTGATCAGAGATGCATTTTAATTAATTAATGTTTCGAGGTATACTTTTTAATTACAAAACATTTAATTATAAAAATTTTTAATTAGATGTTAGACATTATTAAAATTAATACGTTTTTCATATTCGAGTATCTCATTTTTCTAATTTTTCATCATTTAATTGATCCTAATGTTCCGCAGTGCGGCAAAACTCGTGATGTCCACAATTTAAGCAAGAGGTGATCGCAAATCGTCTAGCATGATTACCGCGGCCGATAAGAATGGCAATCGAGATGCAAATGCCAGGCTGCCGAAAACAGACAAATCACAGGCGATTCACCCTTCGGCCTCGTGAAGAGCAGAGCGATAATTACTACAATTGCATGGAGATAATTCCAGAGTCTCGTAATCGTCGACATTACATTGCATGTGTCGTAAATGCAAATGCTGTTAAGAATCTAAGATGGGAGATCGACTAGTAAAAACTATAAGTAAACGTTGCACGCACGTGCTTGTACTTCCTGTGAAAGTTGACGGTATTGTTACTTTTAATTGTGTTATTGTTAATTCTTTCTCGTGTAGCGAATATTACAAGAAAATTAATAATAAATTATTAATAATAAAAGCTTACGATTTATTTTTATTCATCTGTAAATTAATGTATAAACTCTATAACAGAAAAAATAATTTAATAAAAAAATTTGCAAAATATTATTTTCTTACACATATTGGATTTTTTCATTTCATAAAAAAATTTATTATATAAAAAAATCAAAAATAAAAATGTACATATATTCTACAATAAATAACATGTATAATATTACGTTTGTAATATGTGTTAAATGTAAATAACGTCAACAGTCTCAAAGTAAGACAAATATATGCAATAAAAAATCAAAATCTCTCAATGACAAGAATACGACGATCGGAAGATAGATAAGTTAGGAAATGAAAGGATTCAGAAGCATAATGGACCGAAAGTCTTTCGATTTATGTGCGTCGTGTGTAGGAAGTAGCACGCTTATTTCCATCAATTACACAAACAGCCCTCCTCAGCATCTCCGTTTCCCCATTTTTATGGCTTTGCCAACGGACCCTCTTTTACCTTTCCTTTCTGCAATCTCAAGGATCGTAAAACGCGGCACGCGGCTACCGTTTCGAGTGCTGATCCAATGGTAGATTAGTCTTTAAGAAAGATAAACTTTGAAATATTTTAACAAAAGATTTACATTTTACATTGGCAAAATGCGAAATATATAAAAATGCGAGCATCTTATAATCAACAATTATATTTCCAAAGTTCCCGAAATTTAATTAAATATAATTAAACTAAGTTTAGCATACTGTTATTAAACTTAAGCATTTAAACGTAATCTATCAAAATTATACTAATTAAATTTATCCATTTGATTAAAACCACTAATTATTACAAAAATATGTCAAATTTCGTTAGTTCATGTTTAAAGTTGGAAATGTCAATGCATTTGTAAATAGAGGCACATTTCTTCCTTTCCATCTTATTTAAAAAACCAGAAAATGCATGGTAGAGTACACAGTTTAATCGGAGTTCAATTGGAGTTCAAACGAAACTTCGCCTATAATTGCGAAGTTAGCTAGGTTCGTACAAGAGAATGCGATCTAAGATGGTAGATTAGCCGGTAAAGAAAACCCGGGATGTACGCGCGGGCTCGCACGCGTGTAAATATGGGGCTGGTAAATAGGCACCGAGTTTCTCTCTCCGGCCGGCCCTTCGTTCGCTCGACTATCCTTGTGCTGAGATGCGCATATATGAACCTCGCAAGTCGGTGCCCATTGCCTGCGTTAAACTATACATGTCGTTATCGTGCCGCGCTTAAAGCCGCGCGGGCCTCATTTCATCGGTTCTTCTGTGCCCGATAAAAGGCAAGCAGAAAAACCGAAGATACTAAATTAGAAATCTTAATTGTTATCACAATGACCGGTATATCCCCATAATGAAGTATATGCTTTTTTTTTTATTTGAAGTATCAACAAATTATTTTACTTATTGTTAGTTATTATATAAAAAATATTTATTTATAATATAATCTTATTTTATTGATTCTCATAAATCAACTGTTAAAAGCATCTCATCAAATCACCATATTCATCATATTTTTAATCCTCATCTTGTATTCTTATTTATCCACTACTGCAGCATTATATTGCATAGGCAGTAAAAAAAAATATTTACAACAAGCTAACAGTTGGCCTAAATGTAGCGAGAGAAAGAATCGATCGGCGGCAAGAGAATAATTATTATCGGCTGCTCGCGGTAAATTTCGTGGCTACCCGCCTCGCCGCGCGCCTTGTGCACCTCGACTGAATTTTTCGATATATCTCGATGGCGTGTTTTGTGCCTCTCGCAACCGTGACCTTCCGACCTCGTTCGCTTGGTACACGATGTACTATATAATTAGAGAGTCAGACTGGTGAGGTCCATCCCTCTCTAACCCCTCTGCCCTTCCTTTCTTCTTCCCTTCTTCAAACCTGAAGTTCCCTTATCGAGAGAGAAAGAGAGAGAGAGAGAAGAAAGAAAGAAACGTAAAAAGAGAGACTGAAAGCATCAGCCTTTCTTGGCCTTGGAAATAACCAAGATTTAAGAGATCTTCAATAATATATCAATTAGAGGACTTTTTATTCTAACAACGGCTTTAAGTGATCATACTTTTTAAATTCTTTAGTATCATTGGATTATCCTTATTAACTTTTAATGAAAGAGTGTGGTTCTTTAAAAAAAAGTTCAAAAAAACTTAAGTCAATTCTTCCGTAATAAAAAGACATCAATATACTAATAAGTTCCGAATTAGAAATAAATGAAAAATTGATAACTAAACTGAAAGCAATATATCAAACTCATGTTTTAATTTTTTTAATACAAAAGTTGCTATAATAATAAATTTGGTTTCAATTATTTTACTGTATATATTTATATATTTTTGTTTATAATTTATAACTGGATTATTATTTGACGAGTTATATTTTTAATAGCTTTAAAGACTTATCCGCTCAAACACAATGCGCTTAAATAAGCTAATGTGATTGGTAAAGAAACGATATAAGCGGATTCTGCGTACCATGTTTCGACAGATCTGGGCAAGGATTTAGGTTTTAAAGGTGCTGGCGATCGCAGTAGCACCTGTTGCAGCAGAGCCAATTGTCAGTTTAAAAGAAAGCAAGATTCTCCATCTTGCGTGTCATTTTACAGATTGATACTTTTTAAACGCAAATTCAATTCTTCAAGCCTCACACGACATTTATTATTTTATAATAAGAAGATGTATAAAGGAATATAAAATTCTTATTAAAAAAATGTTCTTAAAAATTACTACATACACATTTATATTTTTAGGACAGAGTCTGAGAAGAAAAATCAATATCTTTGAAATGTTAAGAATAACAATAGCATATGTACCATAATCATGCTGCGATAAGATGACAATAAAAGAATTCCCATCAATTAAAATATAAAATGCGGCAATTTTGTGGTAACGGATAAGTGAAACTTTTAAGGAATAAAAATGTGATGTATATCTTTATATTGTTACACCATAACAGTTTTCAACTCATTCAGATTCCAAGACTGACTGCCAAGTTTATCTCTGAAATGAAGGGAGATTTATGCATGCATTAAATCGTTTGTAGTTAATGCAAATGCTACGCAAGTGGAAAGGACGTAACATTGAAGAAAAAGGAGATGACTGATAGTAAAAGGTGACGACTGTCGGAAACAGCCCGAACTTTGAGATATTCCGGGTATGATTTGGCTTATTTATTTCCGCGATTTCTCGAGATGTCACATGGACAAGACGAGACGGGGTAGGATAAGACACATCTCTTGCACTTTCCGTGGGTAGACTCGACGTAGCTGGAATTTTAATTAAGCTTTTCTCCCTCTGCTGAATCTCAGTTCCGGCAGAACGTTGGATACCGCGGCTACGGAAGGAATCTACCGGGTGTCGTTGGTCCTTCTCTTCATCGTGAAAGTCTCGAAAGTTATTCCAAATTCCTGATTTGGCCAACAGCTTAATTAATAACTTAACATTTTAATTCAAGAATTCTACAAATATTTGATTTGGCATAAAAAAAGTCTGTCAAAAAACATTCCATTCAATTAAGCTTGTTAGAAGAACTATGGATAAAACAACAATGACCAAAATTTTAAATAAACTTTTTTCTCTTTTCTTTAATTTTGCAGTCATAATCATCCCCATTTTTCTTTTCTTATCATCATGTTTTCGATAACAGAATTTCTACGAAAAAGTCTTACAAAGAGTGACAAAGATATTTAATAATATAAATCAGAATTAATCGTAAAAGAGATGTTTCAGACATCCTGTATATGCATGAGCATGTTGATCCGAAAAGTCACGAAATCTGAGTAATCTCCAAATTTGCCAAGAGCACTCCAGATGTCACGATGGCCTATCATCAAAATCTCTCGCGATAACGGCAAACGGCCTGCGGTGCCGGTGCATTATGAACACCCACAACGTGAGAGCTAACCGCAGAGCTAACGGGGTGCAATACGAGCACCACGCGTGTATTATGATGGAGCAAAAAGAGCATACGCGCGTGAGGTGTGCTCGAAAGTGTCGGGCGTGCGTTGCGAACACACGCACAACACACAATCGCAAACACATACACATGTACACAATGATAATGACGTGCCGATGTTACGTTGCTATTACTTAGCATCATCCCACCGGTCCACCAAAATACTGATCGTTCTGTATGCGGGATCATAGGTCACGCGAAGGTATCTGGATGGTACCTTCGAGATTCGTGAAAACAGCTGAATATATTTACAAGCGTGGGAATATTTTTTAAAAGCTACTGTGTTTCTTTAACTTTTTATTTAAAATATATTTAGCATCTAATAATTAGAGAATAAAATATTTGAAAATTGGTACTAATAAAAATATCATTTGCAAAAGATATTTTAAAATAATCTTCCAACTTTGTTTCAAATGTAGGATAGGTTTATAAATGGTAATAATAATAATAATAACAGTAGAAATAAATAATTACTTTTATGATTGATACGTTTAAGATTAAAAAAGATATAGTCCTTGCATTGGACGTGCGCGAGAAGTATGTAACTCTTTCCTCCCTTTATCTCCTTTCGAACAGTATGGCGTTTGGGAGAAAGAACGGAATGATAGACGAGCCGATACGTTCCCACGCGTTCTTGCAGACGCGAGCGAGGGAGTTTGAGGTCTGTCCCCCATTCCTCCGCACGTGTAGTGGGCGGTTGTGAGGCCTCGGGGGTCCAACTGGGCCCCTAATCACAGGCTCACTCGCACTCGTACGTTGAACATATGTACGCGTCTCTCTTAAACGCGCGCGTCGACTAAAAGCCGAATTAAGTGAACGATCTTAAATGTATGTTATACAACTCTTTTGCCCTCTCTTTTATTCCTATTTTTACAAGTGTACTTACATAATTTGTAACGAAAGCCTTGCATACATATTTTCAATTAAGGGTTCTCTTATCAATTATCGTTTTTTTTTCAAATTCTAGTAAAAACTTCTGAAATTAATGAGAAACCGAGATACTCTTTTATAATAGATTAACTTTTCTAGTAACATATTTATTAATGTGTAAAGTTGTTACATGGTCTGTCTTTTGTTGGCTTCTCCTAAGTATAATCACGGGAAATGTTTAGTGAGAGATAAAAAGAGAATTTTACAGGCAATTTTTTTTCCAGAATAGAGAAAAATACAGAATATAGAGAGTCTCTCTCTCTCTCTCTCTATTGTATCAAAATTCTGACATTATTTTATATAAAAAAATTGTGCATTGCACTTGAATGAAAAATTTCATATTTAATATAATAATAAATAATATAAACAAAGTACGAATATTTCAAAATGTATCACTCGTATGTAAATATTTGTGGACAAATGTATCCAAACCTGATCTGTCAGCGACAATAAGGTTTATTGGCGATTAAGCGCGATTAATTACGGCTCGACGAATTTGCATGTTAGCCAACCACCATTACTGGTACAGAGTTGTAGCAATTCTTTCGTCAAATCGACCACATGTTATTGTTAATTAATTAACCATTCACTTTACATTTTAGCAATTATAGCGTATCTCACTTGTTTGTTAAAAATTATAAAAAAATTTTACCTCTGTTACAAAATTTATTTTATGATTACATAATAAAATACGCTACAAAGAATAGAAAAATATTATTTTATATCCCTTGTGTTATAAAATTTATTCTGTAATTACATAATAAAATATCCTATTAAAAAAGATGTATAAAACACAATTTTGATATAGCCTCTGTTATAAAATAAAAAAAGAAACCGTAATATCAAACATTATTAATTTCTTTATTTTTAATATGTTAATAATTTAATTAATTCATATTTATTGCAATTTAAATTATTATATAAATAACAAATACAATGGAAAAGTGAAATAAGTAAATTTTTGAAGAGAAAATTTTTAGGACAAGTAGAACATTATCAACAGAATGTAGAAATTGATAGCTCAATGGACCATCAATGGCGCCACGAAAATGCATGATAATCACGATGACCGTGGTGGTTTGCGGTATCGTTATTGTGTCATTGTTAGCTAGCACTCTAAAATGGAAATGGTCGTGCTATTAAATGGTTCCATCGTCTCCCGTAATCCCTACTGTAAAATGGTGTCTCCATAAACGACACCATTTTAGCTGATTCGTAAATACAATACTCCTCGTAAATGTTTAACTTGTCGTAACTTATTATATAATTAATTTTTGAGCTACTTGCAGCGAACTTAAAGATATTAAAAATATCAAAATTACATCTTTAGAAACAAACATAATGAATATAAAAATATAAAATAAATTTGATAAATAATTATATTTTCTATATTAATTAATTATTCATAATATTTTAATTTATTGGGAGCTTTAAACTAGATAATAAATATTATTATTGCTAAAATTCTGTATTTTTTTTACTATGGTAATTTATATTGTTATTGTCACCATTATTATTAATATATTAATATATTGTATTATTAATATTATCATTAATAATAATAAAACGATCTATCCACAACATGTTTGAAAATTCAATAACAGAATCTTTATGGTTCAAATTAATTCTCATGATTTTCATTGTATTAAAAAAGTACTTTAGCTTTTCACTGACATCTTTATGATAAAAACAAAACCTTTAAAATCTTTATTTCAAGTTTTTCATTCTTTATGTTCAATAATAGACTGTCATCATACCAACAATGTGTGACTTCCTATCGTCACACTGGCGGTGTAGATAATAATGCTGATGATAGAATCTATTGGATAACGATTGAATAACAGAACTCTGAGAACTTCCCTGTTCGATATCTCGTTCAAGCGAACGGATATCTAACACTACAAGGCACTTGAGCCGGGAAAACAACAACTTGCTCCGAGTATCGGTACCTCCTTGACGAGAATATCGAAGCTATCACTATTCAAGATCGATCTTGAAAAGCAGTAGGATCGTTTGCAGAGGATGTCTCGCGTGATCAAACGCGAACATGTCTAATTATTACAATATTGACTGATATATAGATAAACGTATAAATGTACTTTAAACAGTCAAACATAAATCATTAAATAAATTTATTTGTAAAAAAAGATTTAAAATATAAAAGAACAATAAAAAAATACTTATATAAGAAACTATTAATTTTAACGAAGTTAAAAGACTAAAATTGTTTTAAAAAATGATTAATCTTCTAAATCCTCTATAGTTGAGCATTATAAAGATGTAAATAACGGCTATCTAAACAGGAATTAAATAAAAGTGAAGTTGATATGTAAAAAGAAAACGAAAATATTAATGAAGAAAGAAAATACAAAAGGATATATAAAATCGTCAGAATAAACAGAAAAATAAAAATAAATTTTTACTTCAACTTCCAATCGATATTTTTTTTTAATTTTACAGAGCAATTATTTTAATCTTACACAAAAATTAAATAAATTTATTTTCAAAAAGATTGATATTTACTATAAATTAATATCAATACTTTATAATAATTTTATTATAATAATTTATTAAAAAGAAAATTTAAAAAGAAATCACATTAGAAATACGATTTTGTACTAAATCAAATATCAATAAATAACATACTAAGGAATCGAAGAAGGACTATATTATGTCATCGAATATCAAAACATCTTTGAAAATTTCTTGTTAAAAAAATTTCTAGAGTCTATTAAATCTACCATGATTGAAGTATAACGAAAAATGAATCCTCGTGATAATCACGGGGACAGAAAAATCCCGAGGGAACATTAAGGCTTCTTAGGGGGCTAATATGTGCCTGGGACGAGTCGAAAGTCAGAGCAGCGGGACTTACGGTGGAAAGTGCAGCAAGGAAGACTTCATCAGAATTCAAAGTCTTTCCAACCGACCTGGAAGAGGTTTCCCCGCGGAAGTGGGTATGCTGCTACCTGACGAAACCTACGAGGCGAGATCCTCCAACGCCCTGATTGCAGACCTGGACGAAATCGAGGCTGCCAAGGCGCTGGCGGCGCTCCGCAGGTGCGATGAGTTCTTGAAGAGGCACGGCATCCGGCCAGAGTTCTTCTGCAGGCATCGAGAACGTTTAGTTCTGCAAGCATGGCTGCTCGAGAGATCCAAACTCTATTCAGGTAAGTGTTTAAGAAGATTTTGGTATGGAAGTGATGAGCTTATTTATATATATATATATATATATTTGAAATTAAATAAGAGTTGATTTTTCAACATCCTCTCCACATCCTCTTTGATTGAATGCTGCTTATATACTTTTTTATGATATATAAAACAAGTAAAGAAAAAATTGTTTTGTAACCATGACACTAAAATGTTAATAGAATTTTTTATTTAATTTATCTTAAAATTTTTATTTATAGAATTTTAGATTTTATATATTGTGTATGTATATTTGTAATTCTTCGATTTTCACGCTTTCTTATATTAAGCTTGCCGAGGTATTTTGTATGAGGTTATTAAGACTGCCACGTTCTCTCGCCGAGATCAACAACGACTGCATTATCTTAGGAAGTTGGGAAACGGAGCCACTCGCGCCGTGCTTTCGCAGATTATTCCGTCTATTTCGTTTGTTTACACGCGCGGGATAACTCTCGCAGTCGCCTCTCTTTCTCTCGGCGCGCAACTTTCCTCATGCAACTTGCTCCATTTCTCCTCTACAAATCGCATTGCGGAGCGTCTCGGGCATTATATACATACAAGGATACGAGCTGCACGCTCGCTGCCGTTCCTTGTACTTGCGTTCCGATAAAGGATGCAACCCATGAGCATCGCAGCGATCTACCGAAGGATGAAGGATGATGTACAGTGTTCTCCAAAAGTACTAGTCGTCTTTATTATTGTAATTAAACGTACTAACGTTATTTCAGACTGCACTGACAGAAAATTAAATTTTTACGAAAAGAAATAAAGAAATAAGTTAAACAACTTTTTCAAATAAATAAATTTGACAAGAGGAAATTATTTGCTATCTAGAGAGCAGCGCGCTCATTTCTTCAAACTTCAAATTGATCAATATCAATTACATCATTTCCGACACTTGCACCGAAGATATTTATAATTTTCTGAGTTGATAGAAGCATATATTGTTAAAAGTAAAAATACCAATGTTTGTAAGAAGAAATATACATTGAAGATGCATTTATATTGCACGTGACTGTACATGTGGGAAAAAAATTATACTGGACGATAATATCTATCTCAGCTATCATCGAGAGTCGACAATCACAAGAACCTATGGATCGTAGAGTAATTTAGAAGTGAATACTGAATAAACTCTTTTCAAACTATCAAAAAGTATTCTGAATGCACAACATATGCGCGATTCAGCCAGCACTGAATGCAGATGCAGATGCAACGAGGTATGCTCTTAGCCTTGCATCCAGAACTGGTAGATACCTCGTGATCGCAATAAATCAACGCACAACCTAATTAACCGACGGACCCTATAATAGGGTTCATTATGATCGAATCACTACTAATTATGTGAATGCATCGCTATATATAAGTTCGTCTTTACGCTAATAGTGGATTTAATTAAAAATTATTGTTTGATAAACTCAAATTGTTTGTTACTTTCTCTCTCTCTCTCTCTCTCTCTCTCTCTCTCTCTCTTCCAGAAGCTCTATTATTACAATCACGTTTTACAAATTTCAACACAAATCGTAAAAAGATCTTGTAAATGTGAGAAAAATCTATTAATAACTAGAATGCTTTGAAATTCATAAATACCATCTCATAAACGTCGCAAGAGCTACTATCCCATATTATCGTTTAGTATATCTATGTAAGAACACGAACATGGCGGGAATTGGCGATTAATTGCTAAATACATAGCCGGCGCATGTAAACCATCGCACATATCGGTTTACAATACGCTATGACTCGATAATAATGGTTTAATACTATAACTAGTATCATATAATCGTGTATAATTTACGATCTATTTCAATTCATATCTTACATCCCTTGATTATGCTACTGAAAATGGATGAACCAGGAAATGATGCTTTCGCTCTGAACAATATTTGCACAAAATTATAATTAACATGTATTATAATTTAACACGATTAATAACATTATAATTAATATAAATAATAAAGTAATAGCAAATAATAATTCTTTAAGATTTATAATTTTTTTAATAGTAAGTATTTGCATACTTTAATAATTTAATGTATATACTTAATTAAATTAACTTATTACTAATATAAAATGTTTTTACTTTTTACTCGTATTTCTTTCGTCCTCTTTATAATTTTAATTTTTAAACGAATTGGCGGCCGTCAATAGTAAAGTTCAGTCGTTATATTTTTCTGAGAGAGGGATTTTATGATCTACTTTAATTATAAGAAAAAACTCATCCTTTCCGGTGGTTTACGATCATCTTCCGTTGCAAAAGAAACTAATTGATAAAAATATTGAAATTAATTCTTTATTTCTAACTCCGTAATTATTCCGACTTTTATTAAATTGCCAAAGAACAAAGTAATTTGCTAATTTATGTTATTACATAAACGTCATAAACAAACAATAATGCATATCAGAAAATCCGATTAACGATATACATTGGAGAATAATCAAGGATTAAAGGATAAATTCATGTAGAATTACAGGAAATTAGTATTAGATTTGAAAAAGTTACTGGATTTAAAATGATCATAATAAATAATTTTGTATTTTTATTATTTTAAATTTTAGCAGATGATAAAAAATTCATTATAAATTCGATAATTCATAATGTTTTTGTAACAAAATATAATGGAAAAGTAACTATTTAAAAAGAAAATTTGCGAATAAATTAAATTTCAATTTTATATCAATCCTTTTTTATTTTTAAAATCTAAAATGACTTCGTCAAGGGATATCGATATGATTTTATTACAAAATGTACACATGGTAGAAAGTATTAAGAACAATTGTGACCTAATTACTCAGTTATCCATCTACTCCATAGGGAGATGAAGAGTGGGAGGAGGGGGGTGGAAATTTTATCGGGATTTATTAGCCACGGGGAATCGACTGGGGGTTCGTAATGACCGAGGCATTACTAATGGGGTGAGGAGGAGGAAGGAGGCAAAAAAGGGCGGAACTGCCTGCCAACGTAACAACGCTGCTGATGCAAAAGCGAACAAAATGCCGTCAGGTGTTGCCCCCATAAATCACTGCGTACGTACGTACCACCTTCCTTTCGGTCTTCGTCGCGCCGCTCCGATGCATTCGATAAATAAAACATGCGGCGTGAAAAGGTCCGCAAGGTGTATCGATTGGTACTACCAGATAAACGTTGTATAATAGTGCGCATTATTTCTATTTTGGAAAAGATCACTTCTTCAAAAGCTTCTAATTTTTCAGAAAGTAGAGCACTACAGTTTTAATGGTACTTAAAAATTCTCTAAGATATATAGACACAAGTTTTGCATCTCATATTTTTTAACAATAATATGGCGCCATAAGCCATGGTATTATTCACTTCAAAGTGATCTACAGACTTTTACAAAATATATCCTAACTGCTTTAGCCTATTATATAATTTTGTGTATTGTTTCTATAAAAAGAAAACATTCTTTTCTATTTCTACAGATTCTTCCCACTAAACTTATCATTCTCGACCACATCTTGAGTGCGAGGATGTCTTAATCAGTCGTGGAATCGCGTGAGAAACGAGAATGCCAAGAAGCTTTGGTACTACATTAATTACTGGTGGTTAATAATAGCACAAGAATTAACAATTACATGCTTTGATAATCATATGCAATCGGACTGAATTATCGTCACTTGTCCATATGCATAAATGTACGTGTTTCACGGCACCTGTCAGCGAGAAATGACAAGCATATCCTGAAGATCCAAGGTTTAAGAACCAAACAAGATTCTATCACTTTTATTTCTACATTGTAAATGTAAACTATGAAAGGAAAGAAATTATAAATGAATAGAAAATGAAAGAAATGAAAAAGATATAAGGATGAAAACTCGAATAAAATCTTTAAAACAACTTGTTCATTATACTTGGAATATTATATTGCACGCTATATATATCTTTATTCGAGATTTAAGAATACTTAAATGTATGAATCTATCGATCATAGATGGCAGGTATTCAGCTTCCCTGAGTTTGGTATCTTAAAAGAGAAGGGAAGAAGATAGAGAGAGAGAGAGAGAGAGAGAGAGAGAGAGAGTCTGCCAATTTAACTTCGTCTATGAAACCGGCATGCCTTCTTTTTGCTAGTAACATAGCAGGCTTCGCAAAAACCGCGCCAGGTCCTGATGCAAATTTATGTTAACAGCGCCGGAGAGTGTCTCTCTCATATATTTACAACCCCGTCGCGAATAGAAAACGCAATGGTGCTGTGCAACCAGATCCAACGTGAACAGCACACATATTTTACATATATACGCAATTGTAATTATTATAATTAAATATGTGTCGTAATTGTATTACTAAATAGAAACTACCACACTTTATCTGATGCAAGTATTATCTTACGAGCAAACAAATTTACGTGTATACAACACGCATACGTGCGCACGCACGTGCGAGTAGAAGTGAGAAAATCATTATCGAAGCGGGTAGAAAGAAACGAGCTTCGGCGCGAATTTCTTGCAAGCGTGCGACGTACTGTATCGTCTTATCCTCGTCTCCCACTCGGTTTAATTAAATTCCCGGAGAAACGGTGGCTCTTCATCCCTTCATTACCTTCCCGTGGGCACCCTTTTTTTGCGCACCAGTGCTGACGCGAAGACGCATGCACCCACATGCACGCACGCACTCACGTTCACTTTACTAATTGACGGATGAATTAATTAGCACGAATGATCGATCGCGCCCGCCCATCGCTGGATTTATTTCCTGTCGAGATATACAACGATACGAAGTGTCGGTGCGAGATTATTGGATACTTGGATCTTTCGAGTATTTATAGCTGTAATTTGATACAGTATCAATAAGAATAATTGTAACAACAAGTAATGGTAATACAATGATGACAATAGCAAAAATACTATTTTAATTAAATCTCATTTTCGATTTCAATAAATGTTTTTGCATCAATTTTTGATATACTTTTAGATAATTTTAGAAATAACATTGATGTCACTATTATATTAAAAACAAACTAATAAAGAAATAGAGAAAGAGATTTCATATAGAAATAAAGTTTTAAAGATTTATCTGAAATCATAGAATTTTGAGATCAATGATTGCTATCAATTTGATTAAAAGAAATATCTCATGAGTGCAATAATGAGGTGTCAAGGTTGGCACAGCGACGCGCATAGACAGCAAAAGAAAGGATAGTAGTGATGAACAACGCACAGATATAGTATTATGATCGAGATCAATCTTTTAATAAATGAAGAATCTTAAAGTGTTTTTCACTCAATAATGTAATAAAGCATTGTTAAATTATTTTACTAAATTACTTTATCGACACGATCAGTTTTATTTTGCTAAGTTTTATTAATCTGATATATAATAGATAAAACAGTTCCAGGTTCGTTGAATAAAATTAATTATATAGCAAGCACTGACTCGAAATAAGGCTCAGTAAATACAAAATCTTATTTAAATAATATCAGATATATTATTTCCTTGAATAAAATATCCAGAAGAGTCATTAAAATCGGTAAGATTTACTTGTTATACATTTTAGACGAAACAAAATAATGGAAACTTCGATTAATTTTGATATCATAATTTTCAGAAATCGCGAAAACAACAACGCAGCATGTAACATTACGATAGTGATTTATATCTGTGCAGCAGTAGCTAAGAGTCAGCACCATTTGTGGAGTCAGCAGCAGTTTATTTAGAAGCAATAGGACATACCGTGAGAATGTAATGTGTTTCGCTATTGCGCACCGATCACTTTTGTACTGCGTGTATTAATCAATATTAATATTCAATCTAAAGCTGAATAATAATCTACTGCAGTCATAAATCAGATTCTTCAAACTTCTTGAAAAATCTTGAGCTTGATCTTTTATTGATGAGTAATGTTGGAAATTCAAGTAGATATATATCTTATAAAATTAAGTTTAAAGTAGAGAATACTTTATAAAAAATTATTTTATTTATTTGAAGAAATATTGCTTTTTTTATTTCTTCTAAAATATATTTGAGAAAAAATTGAGGGAAGAGACAAAATATATAAAATTAATAAATGTTCTACATTCATAAATCAATTATTTATAAAACAATATTGTTTGAATTGTTGAAAACTTGATTCTCACCTCCATCTTTCTTCTATTATTTATAATTCTGGACTCCCTTTCTTTACCTTTTTCAAGCAAATAAAAGCTTGTGAGTCGCCATAAGTTTTCACAGTGACCCTCGTAGTTACGAAAAGCAACCGTGTTGTATTGCCTGGTAAAAGTGTCTTTAAAACCCTCGGCTATTGTTGCGTTGCGCACTAAAAGCAGAGTCACATATATATATCGGGCGAAAGAGTCGTGAAAAGTCAGCCGATCATCCTCAGTTACGAGGAGCTTCATTCCTTCGACTTCTCTACTTCTACTGCCACCATTAACACTATTTCTTTTATTATCCAACTCTATGACAGATTTCGTCTTATTGTTCAAATCTTTCTATATAATCTCTTTAAATAGCTTTCTTAGTAAACAACGTAATTTGAATCTTTTTTCAGACAAAGGGAATCTTTCATTCCTCTTTATATCTCTTTCTCTATATCGCTTCATAATGTCGTATTTGCGTGGCAAATAATCTTGAAATCTACGTCGCTAGGAATCATTCAGATGACTGCGCCGGATCCTGCCACCATTTATTCTATCCATAGAGGCGCATCGATGTGCGGTTATGCGAATCTCATTTTCTGCTATGGCCGCCATAGCTTCTTCTCTGAACGAGATAAGCCGTGTACCCGTGTTGGAACTTAAAGCATGCGGCTGCGTGTCTTTGGAAGAGGCACAGGAGGCCACAGATAAGCCTCGATGTATTCTGAAGTACGTTCGTCGTAATATTAATAACGCGTCTCATCACCATGTTTTTCGATATAAACTTCAATCGTTTCTGTAATCGGGTACCATGCTCTCAAGGATGATACAGATCCCTCTATTTTCCGATTTATCCTCCATTTTCTAATTTGTCTTTTATTTGGCTTTTAAACATTTTAATATTGTTTTATTATAAGATTATTGTTTTCTTATTATTATATTATAAATATATTTTCTATTTTTACATATAAGACGCTTAAATAGTAATGCAAAACCTAAAGATCTAATATATAACTTATCTTAAAATTCTAGAATTTTTAATATTTCTTCCAGAAATTTTTAAAAGCTTTATTTATTGTTATTATATAGTAACAAGTTTATTATTTAATTACACAAGATTTTAAAATTAATTAATCAAGAGAATTTTAAATTAAAGTTTTCCGAAATCTTAATATTAAAAAGTTGCTGGTGAAAACTCTAAATATTAAGAAATTTATAATTAAATATATTTTTATAAATATATTTTTAAGATTGAGAAAAAATATGTAACTTAGTACAGCGTGCGTATTTTCTATAGACGAGTTACGGCAGACGATTTCTCTTATCGTGATTAGTGATCGAGATGTGTTTCTTCGTCACCAGCATAATCCTTGAATATCAGCTAGCCCACAACCGATCGAGTTTCACAGCTTTTCAATATGTAATGGGGCGAACAAATTATATCGCGCCGTGTCTCGCACGAGGATGACGTCGAATGATGGATCACTCTTCAGATTTCCGATTTTAACCATGTAAAGGAAACCCCAAGGTCATTATGTCATAGCAGCTTTTGCCTTTAGTTAAGCTTGAAAAATTACAGCTAAATCAAAAACATTTCATAATCTCTAATTTTTAAATATAAGTTAATGAGCATTTGATTAAAACATAAATTTAAAAGTTAGTTTAAAATTAACTTTTGTGCTTTGTATATACTATAAAATTAGAGAACACAGAAAGAAACTTCTTTTACGAAACGATGCAAAATTGCTTCAAATTGAAAAAATGGAATAACGAAAGTGTGAATAACAGATAACCACTATCGTAAAATAAATTTAACCATTGCAGTTATCAATAATAATTTCTGTACACGTTACACTACATATATTGTAGCCACATTACGAATGCATATGGATACAATATAAGAAAAGGATAAACCTTTCTTTAAAAAAAATATCCATTGTATGAATACTCTCGTTTAATAAATTATTAATATTATTTCGATTTATCCATAACTGAACATTCGGCAACACACGATTTCGTGCTCACAACGTGGGAGGAAAACAAACGAAAAATAAAAGAGGACTGGAAGAAGTAGAGCAAAATCTGCATAATGTCTGTATCAAGAAAAGATAAAAAAAGATAGAAAGAAGACGGAAGACCTCAAAGAAAGAAGAAAAAAAAGAGCGAAAGCATTTGAAATCAGAATCTTTTACGGAAGATGGAAACAAAAGATACATGCTCCTGGGGAAACAGAGGAAAACAAAACAAAAAAAGAAGATGGTAAGATTTAAAATTTAAAAAGATAAAACATGAAAAAGTTATCTAAAAATTTGATGCCTGATTGCCTTTATACATCGGCAATATCGTAAATACTTGAATCTGTAATTTGCATATTTTTTTAAATATAAAATCTGAATTTGTTCCATTCTTGAGAAGGATTTTAGAATTGAGAATTTCAGATTCTTGATCTTTATAAAACAAAATCAAGATGCCAATAATTGATCTATATAAATTTTCAGATGTTAAAATTTTTATAATTTTGATTGTGTAAGTTCATTCAAGTTTCATTCAAGAAATTTTCCTTTTGCTGATTATGTGGAATACTGGACAGCAGATCAAAAATGAAGAGAGCGTAAGACGAAGAAAAGAAAATAAAAACGTATCTGGTTCGGTGTCAGTCGTTGACGGATGGGTCCATGAGCTTCCCCAAGGCCTCACGAATCTGCAACGAAACCGTAGCCCTTTCATCTCGTTCGTTTCAACTCGAAGTGAATGTGGATTCACTTCGTAGACGAAAAAAAAAGATTCTGTTAAAATATCTAAAAATTGAGCTTAATTGAGAATAGATACAGATCTGAAAATAATTATGTTAGACTATTAAAATAATTATGTTATAAGAGTGCTCAAGCGTGACGATAAGTAAAAAGTTTTGTCATTCTAGTAACCAGATTGAGCGTTCAATATAATTACACTGATAGTTAAAATAAAATTATTTTTAGATTTATGTCTAACTAAACTTTCAGATTTAACCAAAATCATTTTATCTACATATTATTAAAGATTTTTTTCTTAGTTTCTCTTAACTTTCCATAACACACATGTTTTATTTTATAAATTAAAGAAAAAAACTAAATTGTTTATATATAATAATAATTTTTAACTTTTAGCAATAGCAATGTTTTACATTTTATACATTTTATATTTATAATATGGTATAAAATATTTATGATATAAAATATTAATGCCAATGGATTTCACAAGAAATAATAAGAGTACCATCGAATCTAAAATATAATATTGACATTATAAAAAATTTTATTAGATCTAAATAATAATCATTAACCTCTTAAGAACCGGCAAGTTTTTGGACGACTTTTACAGTTTTTATAGACTTAGAATTTTGTTGACGATGTCATTACGTCGATTTACGAAAGAGGTGACTCTTCAGAATCGATAAATCAATTAAATTTTTTGTCCATATTTAATTTATATTTTTATATGTTTCTAGAATTATTTAACAGCATTTGCAGAAAAACATTTTATAAAAAACGATTATAAAAGCATTATATTGAAATTGAGATGTAGTAAAGTGATAAGAAACATTAAATAAAGTTACAGTAATTTACTTCGTAATAAATGTATAAGTATATATATAAAATACGCAATAAAATTCACTTAAATCGTCATAAGCCAATATATTAACTTTCGGTTCTCTAGACGATAAGAAAAACAAATTATTTTAAAAATCACTTTATAGAAATTACTTTATCAGATCATTTTAGATATGGTTTTATTTTGTTTAGTGTGTATGAGTGTGTACGAATCTTATCAAAAAATATAATTATCTTTAATATACATATAATATCACTTCGTACGCATACCTATCGATACATCTAGAAGCTCGAGATAATTTTTCGGATCGGTAATAGATTACTCGAGCGAAAAGCACATTTCCAAAGACCGTATTTCAAAGATCGGTACAGTATCAAACGAAGCAGAATCACGATCTTCGGATCGTTTCGCCAGATTGTGCTAGCAGTCCGTTGAAGACATATCGTCTTCTGCCTTATCGACACAAAGTTAGCACGAATTGAACCTGCGAAAGGCCCCACGGGCTTGTTTTTCATTCGAGACTGTCTCGTTCACATCGAAACCGGTTTTCTACAGAGAGATTTGAATTTCGCAGCAAAGAACGAATCCTCTTTCTCCTACGGCAGAGAGCTATGCCTTAAATCGATTCAACAGAAATATTCAACATTACATTATCATATTTTAGATTAAAAATTTTTTTCTTTTTCTTTTCTTTCTACGTATTAAAATAATTATAGAATTTTGAATCATAGTTTTAAAATTTTCAACATTTGTTAAATAATGAAATAAACTCTATCATGATCAATGATTTAGCTATCTTCTCGGATTAAATTGTTGAGAACAAAATATAATATACAATTTTAATATTTAATTCTATTAAAAATATGTTTGTTGTTATTATATATAATTCTATTTAACCTGTTAGTGTTTTTTCTAATAAGGGAGTAATGGTTTAATTTTTTAAATAAAAATCTATAAATATTATAAATATAGCAACGTAAATTTTTATTTCTTTAAATATTTATCAATCAGTGAGTAATAGTAAAAAATTTTTAAATTTGATATTTAAATCACAATTAGGAGCAATTATTTAATATCTTGTATTAACTTAATGAATAAATAATATTAACGAGCTGTATATAAATTAAGAAACAAATAATTAATTTTCTTTTTAATTATTAATTAAGAAGATTTGTCATTTATATTAAATCAGCAATCTTCAGTGATTCTCTTACCGTTTTCGCAACGGTAACGAAGCGAAAGAAGTTAACTTCTCGCATACTCGTCGATAGCGAGTGTATTTGGTGGTAGGGATCCACTCATAGTGGTCGTCGGCCCCTGTCAGGGCCTTCCTCCCTCCGTGTTACCACTCTTGAAACCTTTCCCCCGTTTACATCACATTGAGTGGGGAAGAACAGGCTCATTGCGTGAGAAGTGGGGAAGCTAGGCCCAAAAGAAGATAAGGAGCGAGCGAAGGAAGAAGAGAAGAGAAGAGAAGAGAGGAGATAGAGTGAGAAAGTTCTCTCATGACGACGATGTTGCATTGTTTACGACAGGGTAAGCTCGCCGCGGCACAGCCATGTTGGATTCCTTTCGCGGCTGTAGATCAAAATTATAAGGCGGAACGTGCCTCGAAACGTCCGCTCGGGATCCTCTTGAGTGTGCTACGAATCTTCTTCCTTCGCTTTTCTCTCTTTTCGTCGCTCCGACGAAAAAGGGAGCAAGGGCGCTTCGGGAATGCCATGAAGATCGATCGCTTCGTTCGTCCTCTCTTTTTCGACCGCCCGGCAAACGAGAGCACTAACCTTCTTTTAGACTCGTGTCTCTCTCTCTTCAGCTGCTTTGGCTGACTTGCGAACAGCCATTCATTGGGTAGATAGGTCAGGTGACATGTATCGCGTGTCGTGCTCATCGAGCAACTCAATGGCTGCTTGTCAGTGGATGAACGCTCGCCAGCAACAAGTGACTTGAATGTGGATATAGGAAAGATGCCTGTCTTTAAACAGATGTTTTGACTTTGCGTTGGAAAGGATGAATGACATACATATGCATGCTCAGTATTTAAAAATTTAAATCAAAGTAGCAACAATTTAAATGTCACACACACACACACACACACACGCGCGCGCGCGCGCGCGCACATCCTTGTGCGTGCACGTGCATATTTAATTGTATATCATATGTTCAAATTTCTTCGAGCTTTGACTGGTATAATATCATGACCGATCCATTATTATTTATTATATAGTCATTGTCAATAATAACTCAATAATTATTTAGTATTAAATATTAATAATTACAATAATTATTTCTTTTATGCATTATTTCTTTTTACATTTTATTATTACTTTTTATTTCTTAATTTTTTATAATATTTCAATACTAGACTATAATAACAAATAACAAAGTATATTTTTAACTATTTTTCGAGTTTTTGAGATGTACTTTTAGTACTTCTTTTGCAGATTGTTGAGAAATTACAATTAATTTGTATTAAAGTTTTAAATTTCGCGTTAAATGTTGCTATACGATGTCCAATTCCCGTTTGAAGCTTCATCGAATAGATCAGCAAGGAGCATAATAAACCGCAGTGAGTCGTGGAGGTCGAGAGAGCTGCCTAAGGTGAGTCTAGGGCTGCAGTCATTTTTCCACAGACTCGTGTAGAGCGGTCCAGTCGGAGACCAGTCCTCTCCTCTCTCTCTCCTCTTTACCTTCCACCTCCCTCCAACTCCACTCGGCAGATATCCTGGACCCCGGCATGTCCGTGGTACCTTCCACCTAACTATCTGAGGACTAGGTAAGCTTCGCGGTTCTTACGTGTTGGAGTTACGGCGAAGACGCTTTAGGAGAAATAAGGCCCAGAAGGTGGGTCTCAGGCAACAATGACGCCCAGTTGAACGCGACGACTCGGCACTCTTCGCATGTCCAAAAGTGCATAGGCCGTTTAACTAAGTTTGCACTCGTAAAATATTATGCCAATGTCAACGTATTCATCCAAATTCATCAATAGACTCTGTTTGTGGATCTGGTTGTAGTGTTATTTCTCTCTCGAATCTTCCAGTGTTGAAAATTTAACATACAGCGTATTTATTGGAAATTTCTCAAACATTTTAATTCTTAAGCTTTAGTGTTTAAACCCTTGGATCGAATAATTGTTTTATAGTGCAATGTGATGTAAGTTTGAGTGTTTTCAACGTTGGAAAATTTACGGTGAAAGATGTGTGAGTGCGGTGACGAGTGCTCCGAGGACACGAAGACGCGGGAATCGCGAGATGTCCTATCTCATTAGACCCGCAAAAACGTTATTAAAAATCTAAGAGGTTTCAGCGAGAAAAATTTTGGACGAGATTAAGACTTGAACACCTGAAATGGCTACCCTCGGTCTTTCCAAAGTCTTCATATTGGACAAGTATTTTACTGAGCTACAGAAATTCTGGGAGACCGAGAAGAAGCTGCAAGGTACAAAATTGCAAAGCTGTGACAATATCTTCCTGCAGTTAATGATTTAAAATATTTTTCTTGCTTATTAAAACCTTTAATCTTTAAATTCCAAAATTAACTTTGTTTTATTCTTAATTTATATCTCTTCATATTAGATTCTCAATTGATTACACTTTTTGTATGCTTGTGTCTTAAAATCCATGTATTTTTTTCTTTTAATGTAATAATGTCTTTATTTTTTATATTTATATCATTATAGTATCTCTATTTTTTAATTTGATTTTTGTGCATTAAAGTACGTCAATCGTCTATCAGTTTAACAAATTTTTTAAATTTTGTTATTTTTAAAATATTTAAGTTCCATTAAGTTTTGAAAAGTTGAAATCTTTATTCTATTAATGCGTATCTGATTTTTATAAATCTATAAAGTCTTAAATCTTTGAATTTAAAAATTTGTCCTGAAGATCAATTAATTTCTGGATTTTCGTGTTTTCTTGAACATGTATACTTTTGAAAAAATTATTTGTTATGTGTGTGTGCATGCATGCGTGTGTAATAAATATGCTGAAATATATTAATACATATCAATATATTATATTATAGTTTTAGAGATAAGTAATAAATATGAAAAGTTTGATCCATAATTAAGAATTTTTCCAAAGATACGGAACATATATGTTTACTCATTAGTTTCCACAGTAATTGAAGTTTTAATTTTTCCATTTTGTAAATTACAATGTTCAGTTAATAGATTTTTTATCTAGCAAGAAAAATTTATGGGATAAACCGTTGGATTTTAAGTACGAGGACATTAGTCTCTAAAGCAGTACGACCCTGCTAGGCTGAAAATGAAGAGTTGCGGTGGTCATTATAAAAGTTACCTACGCTTTACAGTTAAAGTAATACAATTTCTTTATATCTTTGCGGCTATTCTTTTTTGATTACCAGCATTCTTAACTGTACCCAAAGATTAAAAGCCTCTCATAAAAAATTTATGCGATGACCGGAATCAGAAATTTGTATCATGTACATTAAGTTGCCCTATAAACAATATTTATGTATTTTTACTGCTATTATATATCTCTTATATTTTACTGCAGTTATGTGTGCTATTATGTCGCTTGAATTCGTTGCTGATTTTTTTGTGATCAATAAAATGTTTATATATACATTGATTTTAATTTAAAATTCAAGAACTTTATCAAATTAAACTTTAAAGTAGAAAGGATTAATAAAATTTTTATTTTTTAAATTGAAATAAAATTTTAAATATCAGATTTTTAATTTAATTGTCTGAATTGTACATAATATTTAATTTAAATGTTAATTTTAAAAACCATTTATATATATACATATGTATAACTATTATATGTATTTATATATACAATTTTATTACACGCAAATCATTTATCATCCTATAACTAAAAATATTTATTTATCTTTTAAAGCATATTATGTAATTCTAAATATTCTTTAAATCTATCTTATTTCTATAGGAACTCACTTTTTCTAATCTGAATACTCTGTTTTCTCAATTGTTTTGTGATTAGATAATAAACATTAATATCAATAACAACATTTACATTGCAAATGCTAAATTTTTCAACTCGAACAGTGTACTAAATATATTAGTAAGAGTTTTGAAAAATGAAAAGAGCCACGCATAAAATCAAGCTAACTTTCTTACTCGACTGTTTCCAAACTCGGAAGCGTCATTATTCTGCAGTCTAAGACATCCTTACATCTATTGTTTCATTATAGCGCGTCCTTCACAATTACGAGCTTCTTGAGTAATTAGGCGGAAAAAGTGGGAAGATGAGATATAATTAAAATACCTTCTACTTCTTTGTCATTATTAACTTCTTCAAGCAATAAAAATTGCATAAAACTGATAAATAATTTTATTGTGTACACCGTAATATATAAATATAGTATAGTTATAATTTTTAATTTTAATTATATTTTAAAACTAAAAATAATTTCAATTGAAAAAACATAGAGAGTATTTAGGATTCCCACATTTCAAATTTATTTTAGAACTTTAATACTTTTAAAATTATAAATATTATTTATAATTTAAAAATATTATTTACATTCCACATTAAGCGCACATTAATTAATATTATAAGTTATTATCCTTGAAAGTAATATTTTTTGAATTCTTTGATCCTATCTTTTAATTTTTGGCTTAACATATTTATATAAATAGATTTGTTTGAAATTTATAAATTGTAAAAAAAATTACTTTAAGTATTTGATAATTTTAAAATTAATTTAGATTATTTAATGAATAATTTGTGAATATTATATAAACATTATAATGTAAAGAAACAAGTATTTCTTATTACGATCGGCAATAACAAAGAAAATATCTTTTCTCGCTGGGATTTATACAGGGCAATGGCCTACACTGGTGCATCCAGCTGCAACTGCTCCCATGTGCTGCAAGCGCACGTGTGCGTAAAGTAAATGACATGTATACTTGTATACTTAGATCACTACTATGTGTGTGTGCATATTTATTAACAACTTTATAAAAGAATCAAAATAGTACAAATGTATATAGTAATTAACTAAATAACAAACTCATAATTTCTAATGCACATTTAAGAACTTTCTGAAAGAACGAATACAATACAAATGCATTTAATAATTAACTAAAAGACTAACTCATAATTTCTAATGCCCTTTTTTAATCTATTCTTGAAATTTTTATCATGAAATATGTTATGCAAAGTATGATAGAAAATTCTTTATCTAATATCTTAAAGTAAGAAGCATAGATTTTTTATATGAACATTACACACACACACATACATCTACATACATATTTAAGTGAAAAATTAATACTATTCGATATAGTTTATCATCAGAAAGATTAAACTCCACAGAGGATATATAGATATATGTATATATACGTTATGTATATAGGATATTTATATATCATATATCCTAAATAGGACTTCTTGTTTTGATAATGTTCAAGATCGTTATGTTTATTGCCACTTCGTGGAGTAACATTTGCAAAGTTCCACGGCGAATTGGCATCGTGGGAAATTACCATTTTATCAAGACTCGACACATGGATCTGACAGTCGTTTATTTATTCCATATATATTCTGTAGCATCCTTCCATTCAGTGGAAATGTTATTTTGAAAACTCTTCATATTTTCCGATAATCTTTACTTGTCTTCCGCAGTGCTTGAGAATGTAATTTATATTGATGAGTTTTTGGTAAATACGACTACAGCAGAATCCTTGCAAAAGATAATCTTTTATGAATTGTTATTACCGTGTTAAATATTATATTTATTTTTATTTAATTCTTACTTGATTTGCAATAATGTCAAAAATAATAGATATAAATTTTTTATTTTTTAATATTTTTAATTTAATTTTAATTTTTACTTATTTTAAATATTTTATATTTTATTTTGAAATTTGTTTCATATAGAACAATCTTCAATGCTCTCAAAAAATAGGACGAATAAAATAAAATGTACACTCATGCTTAATTAAATTAATGTTTCATTACAAAAATAGTAACAAACTATTGCACAAATTTTCAGGGAAAAATCCATCGACTAAATTTGTAAATGGATCACGCGTTATGATAAGCCTCTGCGTCTAATTACGATTTAAGTTTCGACATACGTGCGGTCGTCGCCATTAATTTCACCGCGATTCGGTAATCTGCGCGTACAAGAGAGGAATGCAGAATACCTGCCGCAATTAATTCGCCCTTTCGTTATCTCTTTGCCTGTGTCAAAGCAAACGGTGCACTTAGGACAATATTTACTTCGTTTTTCTTTTCTTTAACCTATTTTATCTACCCCATCTTTCTTTAAAATTTTCTAGTCTATTTTCTTTAGTTTTTTAGATCTTTATTGTATTTTGGAATGTATATTTTCCGCATGTTTGTTATTCTGATTTTATAAATCTATAGTCATAATATAAAGTCTCTTTATTCAATTTATTAATAATTTCTTTACATC
Organism: Solenopsis fugax; assembly: GCA_003595255.1. Lineage (NCBI taxonomy): Eukaryota > Metazoa > Arthropoda > Insecta > Hymenoptera > Formicidae > Solenopsis > Solenopsis fugax. The sequence continues at coordinate 41,720 of QKQZ01005049.1, read as the reverse complement.
TCATTCATTTAATTTTAAGAAAGAAGATTTGTAAGAAAAAAAGATTATTGAAATTTACAAATATATAATATAATAAAAATTAATCTCTCTCTGTGCTTAAATTTATGAATCTTTGGATATATTATAGATAAAAATGTGTATATATTAAATTCTTGAAATTATTAAAATAGAAATTAATTCCTAGAATTTAGATTAATTACTTTAATTCTTTATGTACAAGCAATATATGTGGATGTCATAATTAATAATAAAGTTTGATAATATCAGATGTGCAGGAAAATTATGTAATATTACAATTTCAACTGATTATGGATATTATGATATAAATCATATGAATAATGCAATTGAAATTTCATTATTCATATATATACATATATACACACATATATACGTATATATATATATATTATATATATGTGTATAAAACATGCATAATTTATATATGAAGATAACTTAATCCTCTAACAATGACAATAGTCTAGTTTTTGATCCACAAATCAAATGAATCGGACGAGTACAGTTTAAAGACTCATAGATTCAATGTATCCAAAATAAATTCAACGAGAATTATGTATCTACAAATTCGAAAAACAAATTACATCTAAGGACAGATCAACAACGACATAAGTCGATAAAACATTAGTCAAACGAGTTAAGACAAACAGAGTATAGGCGGTGCCGTGTAAAGGATAAGACTAAAAAGAACCTGTTTTCTTCTCGAAGGAGCGTTCAGCTTCCGAAGGTACCTGCACAGTTTAATCCCCGCGGAGTAGGACCTGTCCGGTTACAAGGTGCTTGGAAAGTTAGGAAAAAATAAAGTTTTTGTTATTGTTTATTATTATTTATAGTATATTGACAATATATATACACACGCGCGCGGTCTTAAAACATTTATTTTTTTAATTATTTAAAAATATATTTTACCAAAACAATAAAAACATAAATATCAACTTTTATTTCTGTTTTTCCCATTATCGTGTTTAATTTTTTCGTTATTTTCATATGGAAACAATTTATCGTATTGTAACAGCACTTTTTCCCACTATCAATATAAATAGCATGACATTTTTTGTTTGTTTATTATAATCTTTTACACATTTAACCTTGTAACCATAATGTCGTCCTTTTCAATCTTTTCAATGCATTGACTGTTCTACATAGTCAAATTGATGAGCATTATTATAATTAATAAAAGTTCTGAAATGATCTCATAATGAATCTATCATAAGAGCATAAATAAAGTGTCGCACGCGTTAAACAGCTTACTTCGCGGTTCCAAAGAACCAATTATGTCTAACTAATTTCGTATCCGCAAATTTTGGTATGGAACGAGACTATAGTTCCCCGGTGCGAATCGAGCACTGGGTATTGTGTCTTTCGACCAAAAGAACTTAGTGTCTGTTCGCAAAAAAAGGAAGAAAACGCGTTCTAAAAGAGCACTTCGAAGAAACTTTCAATTGCACTTAGAATCAACCGCAGAAAATTGCTGTTGAAATACTATTTCAGTTGACAATTGATTTGACTGACTCGTTGACTGATGTCTGTCCATAAACATCGTTTATGTGTGAAGAAAAAAAAATTTAATTGTGTTTGTGACATAAACACGATAAGTATTATTATTTTTATTGAAAAAAATCTTTAAGTATTGATATTGTAATTAATTAAAGTTTTTAATTATCTAGAGTAAAATATAGAATTTAATAAAACTGAGAGAATTAGAACTTTAACTCTATTAGTTCAGTTTTCGTAAAAGGAAAGAAGAAAGGATCTGGAACACAAGTTTTCTCTATTATATTTAGATAAAAATTAAGAGCATAAGTTACTAGAGATAAACGACGTAAATTACTATTGCTATTATTTAAGAATTTACTTTGTATACATAAGTAATTAAAAATATAATAAGCATATTATATTGTTATATTCACGTAAGAATAAATTTCTAAATTCGTTTTTTTTACACAGATAGCTCTATTAGAGCTTGTCTGAACATGGTTCTTCTATAAATAATTTCACTGCTCATGGCTTTATGAATAATTCCATTTCACTGTTCATGACTTTATAAATTATTTCATTTCTCCTTAACATGGATAATTTAAAATAATATATCTATATTTTTACAATATCAATGCTTGTATACTTTATAATATTTATGTTTGTATACGAGTAACCAAGTTTATTTAATTTACATACACATGTATAAATTAACTGATTTATCCTTGCATAATTTGTGCTTTTTAGTAAAAACTTCTTATCTTTCTAGAATTTGAAATATTCTCGAAAATACTTATCAAGATACAATACGAGGTCATATTTAACGACCATAACGCACTGATCAGTCGTGCATGGTACGTGACTTCATAATCGACTGCAATAGCGCTCGACTTCCCTTAGGTGACGGAGAGAAATCTTAGAGTCCATCGAGAGCGCAGCCTCCTCCATTTCAACTTATCCGCTATTGTATCTTAGATTAACGGTACTCGAAGAGTTGTGCACGACTCGAAAGAACGCGCACACGCGCGACGGATAAAAACAAGATAATAAGAAATAAAATTGAGAATGAGAACATTAAAACGAGATTAGAAGAAATCTAGTACAAATAGAAAATATATATCTAGTAATTTCGATATATGTCCTTAATTATATAATTCTTAGGAAATTCTTTCCTTAATTATTGTAACTAATAAATACTTTTAAAAAGATATTAAATAGTATTATTAATTAAAATGTTGTGAGTTGAAGTAATCCATTAAATCCCAATATTCCTAACTTAATATAAATTATTAATAGAAAATATACAACACATCAATCACATTCCCAGAATTATAAAAATTTTTAGATAAAATATAAAGTATTTTATTATAATAATTTTTCACTTTTATAATTTTATGTTATATTCCAATAAAAGATAGGGAGAGAGAGAAAGAAAGAGAGCAAGAGAGAAAGAGAGAGTGAGACCTTAAAGAGAGCTATTATTTCATTCAAGTGCATTGGTATGCATCGTATATATCTCAAAGAAGTTTCCTGTTTGGTTCTTGAAGATGCTTCCTCATCGAACGAAGCGGTGCACCTACAGCAGCGTTTGCGGAGCCTCAGCACGGAACTGGTGACCCTGAGGAACCGGCTGCACGTAAGCCAACCGACAAACGCATCAGGGCCGACAGGTGGAACCTCCGGACCCCTATCGAAGAGCCCGGAAAAAAGTGGTGGACCCGCTTCGCCTGCACCCGCAGTACCCCCGAGAACCACCCTACCACCTGGTGGCACTGTACCTCATGGAATCGGTCATCCCGCGGGTCACACTTTGACAGCTTCCGTGATTGTTCATCCGCATGTCAATCATACCGGTGCGAACACGCTCAAACATAACTCAACCGCATCAAATAATTTAATATCTGGTTAGTGCATGGATATTTCTGTCCCATACTCTAATAACATCATTTATGCTTACATTACAATTTTATAGATTATAATGTATTACAGATTCCTATTATATTTTAATTATTTTATAGAATCGCAATTCCTATCATAATTCTAATGAAAACAAATAATCTTTATCTATTAATTAATAATTGTAAATAGTTATAACACTTCAAAATAAACTATTCTTTATTCTGTCACATTAAAAAGATGATATTCCATTTCTCTTCTCACAGATATTAAAAAAACAAATATTTCTATAGATCCATAAAAAAATATAACAATTTTCTAAAATTATTAACAATAGGTTTACATTGTATTATTATAGTAATTAAATAACAGAAAATTGATATTTCTAAATTTTTTGACATATTCAGATTTAGATTCTTCGAAACGTCATAATGGAGTACCTGATGATGGGATAGTGTCTTGTGTGACGGCGTTAGGATGTCTTCGGTCACCGCCGATTTCCACTATCATTGCTGACGTGAAACATGCAAAAAGTAATCAAAATCAACATCGATGTATCCCAAAAGCCACGTCTTCGCCCGGCCCTGCAACTTCCACGGCCTTCGATGACCTCATTCATCTACCTGGACCTCTTACAGAAGATGCAGTACTTAAATGTCTTCAAGCTCGCTTTTGCGCTAAGCAGTATCACGTAAGATCAATATTTAAATTTTATTAAAAGTAGATAAATAAAAATAGACAGTTAAACATTTGTAAAGTTTTCAAGAAAACTTGGGCATTTAAATTTTTCAAAAAGAATAGCACTCCAGAAGTAAAATAGACAAAAATACACATATTTAATCTCTTAATAGAATATAATTGCTAAATAAATTTTAACCCATTAACAATACATTATACTTTGTTATTGTCGGTTGTATTTGTTAAAATAAGCTTGCCTAGAAAAATATAAGATTGATTAAATTTATACAAAAATATATGAAAACTTTCTAAAATTTTTATACACATTAATACAAAGTTACATGGCTATAAGTCATCAAAAGTTTCCTATTCTGCAATTTTAGAATCTAAATATTCAAGGCGAGGGGGGGAGGAGTCCAAAACCAATCGTTAATGAATCGTATATATACACATACGTATACATACACATATGAATGACGTGATTGTGCCAGAGCGGAATGCAAAGAGGCGGTCTCGGTCTCGAATCATATTTGTAAGTTGAGGCATCGTGTTGGTGTTGGTGCTCGCAATAACGCAACACACAGCCGATACACCGCCATTAAGAATTCACCCTGTCTCTCGACTGGTTCGTGCATGCCACCCTGCCACAAGAAACCCACGCACAGGTGGCACGCACGCTCGCATTCCGATGATGTGATCGGCCAGACCGGCTTTAATTTTCATATTTTCCCTACTATATATTATATGATTAATCAGACTTTTCATTAACTATTATTTCCTTTAACGATAATTGTTGTTTAAATTATTTTAGAAATATTTTCAACTTAAAAAGATATTTATATTGTTATTAAAAAAAAGTTATGTATTAAATAATATGTATTAAAAAATAAAAATATATTGATTTAGTAAAATTCACTCGTAATGATCAATAAACATAAACTTTATCTGTTCATTTTATTAATTTTTATTTAATTAAAGCATACACTCGGTTTCTCTAGTTATAACTGAACATTCGCATTTACCACAATATCTCGTCTAACATGTCGTTCATCATGATAGACGATTCTTCGTATAGCAAGCTATCGACTTTTTATACGAAACGTTCGATTTCTTTGAGACTGTTCCTCGTTTAGGTGGTTTATTGAGAAACTCTTGATTTCTCCCTGATCTAGGTTCCTCAGGCAAGTAAGGATCTTTTTTCTCATCGATTGCGGTTGATTGGATACCTTATTCAATTGCAAAAAATAAGTTGATTATATACTTACATAAATTCACTGTGCAATTTATCAAACATGAACATTTGACTTTGACATTTAAGTAGAATTTTTTTAAATTATTTGACTATAATAGATGGAAGCACTTTAACTTTATTATTTTTAATGAACTAAACACATAGCTCATAAAAAATTAAATTATTTAAAAACTATAAAATTCTTCGAGAAATAAATATATAGATTAAAAAGTGATTATAAATTGTAGTCACATTATGATTATTCATGAAATATTAATCAAATATGAGTATCTTGTTGGTTACAACTGCTGATTTATGCGACTTTTTCTACAAAGAGATTTTTCTAAACTTTATTATTATAGTATAGATATTATAGTTAAAAATTTATAAAGTTTTCAAGGAAACTTGGACATTTAAATATTTCAAAAAGAGTGGAACTCAAGAAGTAAAATAAACGAAAATACACGAATTTAATCTCTTAATAGAATATGATTGGATTATATTTAGAATAAAAAGAATAAAAAAAGCAGGCCTGTCCAAAACTCGGCTCGCTCGGCTGAGCGAAGCTGAATAAAGTGCTTCCACCTCTCGGTCATCTCGATATTTTGTTGTTGGTCGGTTCAATTAATTATCTATTATAAAGAGACTATTAAATAATATAAATCTTGAAACAGATTATTATTGATAAGAAAAATGCAAAATATGAATATTTAATTTTCATACATTTATTTAAATGTATGAAAATTAGATATTCATATTTTGCTTCTTCAAAGTTTAATATGTTTCGATATACACATTAGAAATAATAATTGTATCGTAAAAAATGTGATCCTTTAAATAAAAAAAAATGGAAATATTATTCCAGACAAACGTGGGTCCTATATTGGTTTGTATAAATCCTTATACAGACGTTGGAAATCCATTAACCTTGACGAGCACTAGGTCGGTACCATTAGCACCTCAGCTGAACAAGGTTGTCCAGGAAGCTGTAAGGCAGCAATCGGAGACTGGGTATCCGCAGGCGATTATTCTTTCTGGTAAGATTCTTAACACAAATTCCATCTTCAGTTTTTCCACAGTGATGATTTCTGAAACTTCTTTTACAGGGACGAGCGGTTCCGGAAAAACGTACGCTTCAATGCTATTACTTAGGCAACTCTTCGATGTCGCCGGAGGCGGACCGGAAACGGACGCTTTCAAACACCTAGCAGCAGCCTTCACGGTCCTCAGATCCTTGGGCTCAGCGAAAACCGCCACAAACTCGGAGAGTTCAAGGATAGTAAGTAGTTTGCTTCGAGATGTATGAGAGAGAAGATAGAAGGAAAGAGAAAGAGAAGAAGATATATAAGATTGTGAAAGGAGAGTTTTTAGAAATAGTATATATATATATGTATATATATATATACTGGTATTAAAATATTAAAAGCATTGAGTGAATAATAATACAGATAAAGAGCAGTAAATATAATATGCAATAACAAAAAACAGCATTATTTAATAATAATTAGTGATGTGAATATTAAAATAATTTCCTTATATCTTTAGGGCCATTTCATCGAGGTGCAAGTGACGGATGGTGCCTTATACAGAACAAAAATACATTGTTACTTTTTAGACCAGACAAGAGTGATCAGACCGTTGTCAGACGAAAAGAATTACCATATATTTTATCAAATGTTAGCTGGATTGTCTCACGATGAGCGAGGTAATATGCAATTAATTATAATACTATTATACCAAAATTATCGTACCAAAAATAATTAATAATAATAATTCATTAGTAAAATATAAATTACTCGAGTAATTTTTACAGTTAAATTAAATCTGGAAGGATATAATCTGAAAAATTTGAGGTATCTTCAACATGGCGATACGCGACAAGATGAAGCTGAAGATGCTATTCGGTTTCAAGCGTGGAAAGCTTGTTTAGGTACGTGGCTAACATGAAAAAAGTAAATTTTATATAATTTCATAAATTTAATAATATTCAAAAAATGTTCAAATTCTCTTGTGATACAATTAAATTAGTCAATGCTTAATTTATTAATTTTTTCATTTCTACCATTGATTAAATTTTTAGCAAGACAAGACTTGAGATTTTCTAAGATCCTTCATCTTTTATTTTTTCCCAGGTGTTTTAGGCATTCCATTTTTGGACGTCGTAAGAGTGCTAGCAGCGGTGCTCATCCTCGGAAACGTCGGTTTCACAGATGGTCCTGGTGTGGAAGTGGGAGTAATTGGTGAGAACGAATTATCCTCCGTAGCTACACTCCTGGGAGTTCCTCCACCAGCATTGTTACGAGGGCTCACCTCGAGGACTCACAATGCGCGCGGCCAGCTCGTTAAATCTGTCTGCGATGCCAACATGGTACTGCAATCTGACTTTCTTTGTGAGATGAAACAGTGTTGAGTAACCTTCTACCTTGTTGTGAATTAATATTTGCGGATCGAGAAATTCTTTGATCTAATAAATCCCTAACATGCCACAAATTTGACTCTTGAGACACAAAATATTTGAATTCTTCAGTGTTATAAGGAATTCTTTCAAGAATAGATAATTTGTCCGAGCAAATTATTGATCTCTCATATTCTTCAAACGTTAAATTCTTTGATGAGACTCTTGAATCAATTCTTATATTTTAACTTGGAGATTTTAATGATCTGAATCATCATCATGTCAAACTTCTATTAGCTTCTATTAACTTTTTCACAACTTCTTTATCTTATAATTCTATGTAATATTATAAAATAAAGCGTTGATTCTTTTATTTCGAAAATTTTACTTTAGAATATTTAATATTAAATTTAATTTTTTTATTGTGAAATATACTGCGGATAGTTAGAAAATCTTTAATCAATTAATTTTTAATCACTATATTATTTTTAATAAAATGTAATGAAAATATTTTTAAAAACCGCACATTTTTCTCTATTAGTTTATCTTAAGTTTATTTTTAATTAAATAATAAAACAACCAAATGCGCAAAAACGTTGCTCAATATTGTAATCAGGCATTATCTTATATATAACAAAAATATATTGAAAAATGTTTGTTTATGCAGTCTAACATGACCAGAGATTCGCTGGCCAAAGCACTTTACTGCCGTACTGTAGCTACAATAGTAAGACGAGCCAACAGCTTGAAGAGACTTGGTTCGACTCTCGGCACTCTTTCGTCAGATTCCAATGAATCTGTTCATAATCAAGCAGATGTTACTAGCCAACATGCCTCTACCATTGGAAGTTCAGCAGGTCTTTATTCTATAATAACTACAATAATAAATTCAATATTATCTTAAATATAATTTAATAGTTTGCAAATATTATGTAATTACATAATTATACAATCTTGTGCTACATTAAATAAAACATTACAAGTTATTATTATTAAAAATTAACTAATTATGTATGTGACAAAAAAAAATAAAATAGAAAATTTTTCAGGGGGGACAGGATCCAGAAGCATGACTGCTCTGAATAACGCTGTGCGACACGCCACGGACGGTTTCATCGGCATCCTGGACATGTTCGGGTTTGAGGATCCTAAGCCAAGCCAGCTAGAGCACCTCTGCATCAATCTTTGCGCGGAGACGATGCAGCACTTCTACAACACTCACATATTCAAGAGCTCCATCGAGAGTTGCCGCGACGAAGGCATCCGGTGCGATGTCGAAGTTGACTATGTCGACAACGTGCCATGCATTGATCTCATTTCTTCCTTGGTAAGCTCTTTGTATCGAAAACAACAACCTAATACAATCCTTGCTTATCTAAATATCTTATGTTCTCAAATAAACACATTAACTAATATATAAAATAAAAGGTTAATTTCTCTTTATTTTTTTTATAATTTTTCAATATCGCACTTCTGTAGAAAATAATTAAAATTTATACATTATGAAGTTTTTATTCGAGTTTTCTAAAATTTTTATATTTTAAATATATAAAAGTATTCTTTAAAATAAAAAAATCGTTTTTCTTTAGTTTGATTACCTCAGTTTATAATTAAAAGTGTAATTGTTTTATTATTAACGTACATTAATGAAGTGTTTCATTTCAATTTACAGCGTACCGGATTGCTAAGCATGTTAGATGTAGAAGGATCTATACACGGAACCGCAGAAAGTTACGTCGCCAAAGTGAAGGTGCAGCATAAGCAAAATCCTCGATTATTCGAACCAAGAACCGTCGACTGTAGATCCTTCGGTATTCAGCACTTCGCAGGAAGAGTCACCTACGACACTTCGGACTTTTTGGGTATATAGAACTTCTTTCTTATTGGATTTCATAATTTGATTCAAAAATATTACGAAATCTGTGTCGATAGTTAATTGATAATTAGAATAATAATAAAATAATGCGTAATTTACATGCGAGATATTATACATAATAATCATTAATATAAATATAAACAAACAAACTCTTCTTTGCATTTATCAAATTTGATTATTCCATTGTTAAAGATACAAATAAGGATGTTGTCCCTGATGACTTGGTGGCGGTTTTCTACAAGCATACTTGCAGTTTCGGCTTTGCTACCCACTTGTTTGGTAGTGAACTGAAAGCATTATATGCGAGCGATACTGTGCCGAGAGGCGTCAGTTTCCGGATATCACCAACTTCTCACACCGATCTGTAAATACTCAACGATATGTAACTCTAAAATATAGAAATCGATATAGTATATTTAATTTTAATAAATACATTAATGTTTCAACATTAATATTTGTTATTGAAGAAATCATTTTATAATCATTACATTATTAAAATCATCACAAATAATTCCTGTATTGTAATAATTATTTAAATAAAACGTCAAAATGCTTTTATTAGTAATTGATTATGATAAATGTTAACTAGGAAATTTAAAGAAAAAATGCGCAAAAAGAAAGTAAAAATTCTTCTTTGCAGTTTAAACGGAGACGAGCCAATATCGACGTTGACACAGGACTTTCATACGAGGTTAGATAATCTCTTGAGAACCCTTGTCCATGCTAGACCGCACTTCGTCAGATGCATCCGTAGCAATAGCACCGAGACGCCGATGCACCTCGACAGGGGAGTTGCGATGCGCCAGATACGTTCATTGCAGGTCCTGGAAACAGTAAACCTCATGGCGGGAGGTAAAATAGCAAAATTTTATTTTGATTTATTACAAAACATTAAGAAAATTTTATTCATACAATAATAAATCTTTTAATCACAATAAATAAATCAAAGTTAAAAAGAAACATATATTATTACAAATATAAGACAGCACTATTTAATTAAAATTAATCAGGATAAGCTCTTGGAGCTGATATATGATTATTTTTATAGGATACCCGCACAGAATGCGATTTAAAGCCTTCAACACGAGATATAGGTTGATCGCACCTTTCAAACAACTGCGTCGTGCCGAGGAACAAGCTGTCGAGGACACGAAATTGATTTTACAAAATGCGCAGCAGCTAAAGAGTAAATTTGGTGCCAGCACTAGTTGGGCTGTCGGTAAACGGCATATTTTCCTCAGCGAAGGTATCAGGCAGCAGCTCGAAAACTTGCGAGCGGAAACTCAAAGAAAAGCTGCTACAGCGATACAGGCAAGCATATGTACTTTTTTGAAGAATTTCGCTAAAACGTTTCTGTTTTTTGTTTTATATAAAGCATATTTTCTCATTTAATAAAAATATTCTTAAAATTTTGTCAAAAAATATTTTTGATTAAAGTGCGGCAGGTATAATTATTTTTATATCTGGAAGAAGAAAGATGGAATTTTTTCAAAATTAAATTTGTTTTAATTTTATTTCTAGGCTACTTGGAAAGGATGGTGTATACGGAAAAGATGGCCTTTGAGAAGGACAACCCTAGGAGTAACATCTGGCATTGGTCAGAAGAAACCTCAACAACCACCTACCGGAACCAATACCGGAACCGTTCAGAGGAATGTCACTGCTGGCGCAGGAACTGGAACTGGCGCTCGTCCAAGACCACAGCCAATTGCTGGCACACCTCCTCCCGATCCTTCGGAGAAATGCGCTGATCAAAAGATGATCCAACAAACTTGTACACTTTTTGGATTGGATTTAGTAAGCATCCGAATAAGACATTCTTTCACAAAGCAAAAAGTGTAAAGTTTAATGAAGTGTAAGAACAGATATATATAATATTAAAAGAAATGTGAAAAATTAATATATATTTGAACAAAGAATAGAATTTTTATATCCTTTTCGTTTTAATTTTATTTTTTCTAATCTAGACATTGTCTAAAAGAGAGAGGAGAGATAATGAAGTGTTATAACGTTTAATACTTTAGTATTTCAACTAGAGTCACAAATTTTACGCAAATTTATCGTAAAATGTTGCAAGAGAAAACTTTCTAACTTAATATAATCCTTCTTTTATCATACAGGAACGGCCGCCACCTGTCCCTCCTAGTAGATCCTATACCGTGACCGGAAACACAAAACTTGGTTACCCGCAAACCAGGATTATGAAAATGCCTTTTCCAGGTAGGAAATGCCATTTAAAATAGTTTTTAATCGGTAAAATACTAATACACAACAAAAATATACATAAATATAAACAATTGAGTATTACATTAACAATTAACGTATTACATTCTGTAATAAAGCTTGTGCTAAGAGTTAATACAAATATAATATTAATACTAACAAGGAACCGATCCGAGGTGTCCACCTCCGATCTTGACGAGCCTTTAATATGTTATTGTACAGATAAAAATAAGGGACACGTATTTTTTTATACGTGCCCAATCTCACTTTTAGGGGGTGAAACACCCTTCTGTTTTTTTCTTTCGAAGCATATATCGTCAAAACTATAAGAGATAGAGAAAAATGTTTTAATTAAAAGTTGAATGGCTTGAAGAGTACTTTATAACAGTGATAAAAAAAATTAAAAAAAAATTTTTTTTTATACTTTCCTCCACCACTTACCTATTTTTTTTCAAAATTTTTATTTCCTTTTATAAGCAAAATAAAGCTTATTTTATTACGAATTCAACGATGTATGACAAAGTTATGTTCCGACATTCCCATTTTCCAAGAATAATTAAAAACCACTCCATAATCAAAAAAAAAATTTTTTTTATCACTGTTATAAAGTACTCTTCAAGCCATTCAACTTTTAATTAAAACATTTTTCTCTATCTCTTATAGTTTTGACGATATATGCTTCGAAAGTAAAAAACAGTAGGGTGTTTCACCCCCTAAAAGTGAGATTGGGCACGTATAAAAAAATACGTGTCCCTTATTTTTATCTGTACAATAACATATTAAAGGCTCGTCAAGATCGGAGGTGGACACCTCGGATCGGTTCCTTGTAAGTAAATTCTGAAATATTTAACAGACTTGAAACATTGGATTCCTAAATAATTGTTTTTCAATTTTTAGTTTATATCTGAAATTATGTGATTAATAATCACGTAATTACGATTTAACGAATATTTTTTTAAGTATAATTTATTACATAATTTTCAGAAGAGGGTGAAGGCGAAGTAGTTCTGTTGAAAGGAGAAACAGTTTTAGTTGTGGGTGCATCACCTAGACGAGGCCATCTTGTTGTAGAGCACAATAATACTACATTACATGTGCCGTATCAATTTATGGAATTGAAACCTTGTAATATTAATGTTTAATAACATTCATGATATTATTTATTTGATTTCAATTTTAAAGATTTGAGAAAAGACTATTTATAATATCGTTTTCTTCGTATATTGTATAATTTTGAGAAAGTTATATTGAATTTTCTTTATAAAAGCTCTTGTATAAAAAATAGATTAAAGTAAAAACAAATTAAACTTTTACTATTTCTTATATAAATAAATTCTTATATTATTCTAAATTTATTAATCTTTTATAAACTAATTTAATTTTGAAGAAAATTCTACATATATATCTGCATACATTCTGCATATAACCATATAATTTATATTACCCTGATGAAAATAATAATCGGAGTGTAGAATGTAAGTAGAATATAAAAAGAGAATAACAGAAGCATAAACGAAACTTCTAGGAAGCTTAAATTGAAACAGCGAAACATAAAAGTGGCATTTATTTCTTAAAACACTCTTTTTACTTTTACATTTCACTGTTTCAATTGACGCTTCCTACAAGTTTTGTTTACGCTTTTGTTGTCCTCTTATATTCGATTTAAGCTTCGATATTTTATTTCCGTTAGGATAATCGATCTATTTCTAAATTAAATAAGCTTAAAGGATTAATAATGAATTATATCTTTTTTAAAGAAAAAAAACTATTTTATCATAACTTTTATTTCATCTCATTACTAATTGTTTTCTGTGTAAATGGATTTATTATTCTTCCTTAAAAAGAAAATAAATTTGGCCATAAAAGGGATTAGTTAAAATAAGGTTATCATATTTTCTCAAAAGCTCTCTTCAAGACAGTAGAATTTATCTGTTGTATTCTTCTCATACGAGTTTACTTGATCTCGATCATGCCTGTCATCTCCCGTTTGCCAATTAATTGCCATAAGATCATCTAAGAGTATGCCGGCAAAAGTTAGGGTAGGTGATTAGTATTAAGAGAGCGCCGGCGGCATCACTCGCGGTAGAGTCAGCTCTAAAGGACAGTGAACTTCGTCCTCTAATTAATTACACCTCCTGTTAAACGAGCTTAACGCGGAAGTCACAGCGGCCGTGCTTATCGCTCATTTCAGACACGGCATACTGACTTACCCTAAGCTGTTCGTCTTCCATGTAGATAAGATTCTCGCGAAGAAGTCTTGGGGTACCTGATAAGAAAAGTGTAAGCCAAAAATGTAAGAATAATAAGTTACAGTTAAACGAAACAATATATGTTTTTTAATTGATTGTTATTTAAAATGATTATGATATTGAAAAATATATACAAAATTAACAGAGAACATCGGTTTAATTGGGTGTTAAGTATTTTCAATAAATTGTAATACTTTTGTGTAAAATTATAATCACAAATCAAATTCTTTCAACAAATTGGCAATTGATCCTACAATATTACACGATAATAACAATATTTCAAATAATTAACAAGTCTATCTTTAGTACCTAATTTTTTCTTTATATTTCATTAAAAATAATTTTATTTAAAATAATGAAAATATGTATGGCTTACAGTTATTTTTATCAAGTATTGTACAGACTAGTATATAGAATTATTTTCGAAAATAATGAATATAATATGTATACTTGCAGCAGGTTACGGATTATTCATGTAACTTATATAAATATATAGAATATGCACATTTTTCTCTTTCCTTCCCTTTCTTTCTCTCTCCTCCTCCTTCTTCTCTTTCAATCTTTTTCTTTCTCTTTCTCTCTCTCTCTCATATATATATATATTAAAAAAGAGAATATATGAACTTATTGTAATACTTTGTACCAACAGTATTTGTTTTAAATTTTTAGTATCGATTATAGAACACTGCCACAATAATATATATGTATTATAAGATTTATGCTAGTTTATATGTAATAATTATAATCATAATATTAAACCTGGTGCTGTTACCACAAAAAGATCCATTTTGTAGATACACAATTCTCGTTCATTCATCGATTCCATGATGAATTCAGAAGGAATCAAAGAGTAAATTAGAAATTCACATCAAATATATTAATATAGAGTTTTTGGAAAATGTACGAAGCTGTATATAAAGTTTCAATTGTATTGAGAGTGTGGTTTCAGATACCAGAGCAATATATGCATATATATACATATGTATGAGAAATTGTATGCGTCGAAGAATATATAAAAATCAAGTATAAGCACTATTGAAAAGAAGGACAATACTTGTTATTGATTTCTTTTCCCGTTTTCCCGCCGTACCCCTTCTGAATTTAATTAAAAGAATTAACAGATTTAAATTAGATTTTTATATAAATATTTTTTATTTTCATATTTCTGGCATATATATGCGTATTCTGTAAATCAAATAAATTATAAATAATGAACTAAAGTAAAATTTTAGCAGAGAAAAAATCTAATTTAAAGTAAAAAAGAATAAAATATGGTTAAAACAAGTATCCAATGAAACAAAAAATTTAAACACTTTTTCCGGAAAATAAAATCTATAAGATACCTCTTTATTTACAAAATAAACATTTTAATATGCAAATATTTAAAGATTTATTTCAAAATAATGAAAAAAGGGGGATTGTCAGTGAGAATTTTGTAAGATTACAAACGTACATGAAAGAAAATTGTGGTGTATTCTCATGGTGTAAAAGAATCGCATACCCAGAAAACTAGGAATTCAAGAAATTGGAAATTCTAGGATCTCGCATGTGTTTTGAGTTTTCCTGTATGTTGGAATGCACTAGCTTTGATGCGCAACGCTAAACACGTACCGCGGAATTCATCTCACGAACGGAGGAAGCTTTATAGCGAGAGGCGAGATAGAGAAGAAGCATCGCGTTCCTCTTCTATGTTCTTACGTAAACAGATCTTTAAGCTGGCCTTGCAGTACTGACGTTGACGTGCGTCAAGCATTTACAGAAACTGGTAAAATGTGAGCTTGCAATCCAAGACCCATTCCAATATATCTTTTAGAATCTTAAAAAACGTAATTAAAAAATGGAAAACTATATAATTAGAATATATAAAGTTACTCAAATGTATGGGATATATTTTTTTAGGAACACATGCGATTTAAAGATAAAGAAGATAATTATTTATATCTTACTAATGTTACCATTATAAAATTAAGAAAATTATTCCTTGGTTATTTCTAATATAATAATAAAATTCTGTACAAAATAATATTTTTTTTAATTCAAATATTTCTTTTAATTCATCTGATATTATATTTCATTACAAGCTGAGATTTGGAAACAATATAATACTGGTTAAGCATTATTTGTTAATTATAAGTTAAGCACTATAGAGAGAGTGAACAAATACACGTATCTGGTACATATACCTTGAATGAGCAATGGAACCACTCGCACGAGATAAAATGCCGTATCGAAAAGGCCAGGACGATTTTCATTAAAATGAAACTACTTTTGTGCCCCAAGGATCTTAGTTTACAACTAAAAAAGAGGATCGTGCAGTGTTATACTTTTTCCACACTACTATATGGAGTAGAGGCATAGACCATGTCCGAAGCGAGCGAGAAAAGAGTTAACTCATTCGAAATGTGGATTTATAGACGCAATTTGAAGATCTCTTAGATCACCGAATAAGCAATCAAGAGGTCAGCAAAAGATGGGGTAGACCAGAAATATTATTAACAATTAAAGAGAGAAAGTTGGAGTACCTTGACTATATCATGAGAAACGGTAAATATATAATAGAATACTACAAATCATCATACAGGGGAAAATAGAAGGGAGGAGAGAAGGCGTATATCTTGGTTGGCCAATTTAAGGAAATGATTTGGGCTGAATTCACGGAACTTTTCAGGATTGCAGTTAATAAGATTAGAATAACCATGATGATAGCCAACATCCGGAACGGATAGACACGTGAAGAAGAAGAAGAAGAAGAAGAAGAAGAAGAAGCATTATTTATTATAAGTAGAAAAACGTGTGTGTATCCTAATCAATATAAAAAACATAAAGATAATGATTTTAACCATATTTTATTTATAAAATTATTTTAAATCTCATTTTAATTTCAATATATCATTCAACTCCACATTGGTACTACTAAAATTTCTTCTGAATAAGTTACATCAACAAAATGTATTGTACATCTTGGAGAAAGAAAATACGAAAATCTTGCAGAAAGCGAGAGGAGCACAAGCAGGAATGAAGAACGAGGACGTATATTCTACGTCAAGGATTCCAAGCGTCGCGTCGGGACGCGCCGGAACGTGTACGACGCAGAAATGTGTTTCTCGCTCTGTGAAAACTACGAAGATAACGATATTGAATCGCAATGCCTCGGACATCGTCGTTCGACCGTCGCGATCCGCTCGAATGCACCCAACTGACCCGCTTCCGGCATCGCCGAGGAAATCCGGAGAAATCCTGGCAGACGGAGGGTTGTTACGATCGACTCTGACACCTTAGACGTACTATAGAGCGAGAAATCAATTGGAGTCATACAGAGTGATTTCTAAGGAAATATTGTATTTTTCAATTTTCAATTCATCACATCTTTTGTTCATTATTTATTTCTTCGGTCAGTTGCTTAAATCGCTTAAATCTATTTAACGCGCAGATTAGATTGGAAATATGTTGAATTAGAAGAATTTTCATAAATCTGTAATATTTTTATGAGCTCGTATATTCTTTTATAACGAGTAAAAAACAATTCTAATTTTAATATTAATTTAATAATTTTCACGTAATTTACATTTCAACGATAAGACTTTATTTCGTCTGTTGCAACTATTACACAACTGCAACGGACAGCTTAAGTTGTGCAACGAGCGTAGCAGCGGCAGGTGCATCGTCTTTCGTATTTAATAACCAATTCGTGCAGCCGTCAAGCTTTCGAACTTGCCACAAAAGCTCGATTGTTCCGTAGAACGTCAGGAGATGTAAGAACGATTCGCAAATCTCTCACGAGACTCTGCCAATCAAAAACTGCATAATATCGCGAATATTAAATTTTTCACCCTGTCCTCATCCTTTCTTTCATCTCCTGTTTTCACGCAACTGTTTGGAAGACTTTTTTTTATATATGCCTAGAAAATATTGACGATAGTTGGATTTAATGCTGATGGAAGGATATAAATGAAACATCAAGAAAAATGTGCAGAAAAGTGAATTTTTAAAGTTCTTTAAAAAAATAACAGTAATGCATTATTAAATTTTGTATCTGAAAGAGAGAGAAGAGATGCAAGAAAACAAAGACTATTATTAAATACCTTAGCACTTGGATTTCAAATTATTAAATATATAATTTTCAAATTTATTAGTACAAGTTATTTTATTATATTTTCATCTCTTAATATATTTATCTAATGCATTAGAAACAGACAGAAATTTTATATATATGTATATATATATATATAATGTATTAGATATATAGAGATGAGAATATAATAAAATAACTTACACTAAAAAATTTGAAAATTATATTTAATAATTTGAAATTCAAGTGTTAAGGTATTTAATAATAGTCCTTGTTTTCTTGCATCTCCTCTGTCTTTCAAACACAAAATTTAATAATGCATTATTGTCATTTTTTAAAAAAACATTGAAAGTTCACAACTTTTCTGCACATTTTTCTTGATGTTTTATATATGTATGTATACACATTTGTTTTTATAAGCTAGAAAAGTTTTACAAATCTATCATTTCAAAAGATATTTGTAAAAAACAAAATCACTTTGAAAATAATTACAAAACATTTGTCTCTGTTTTACAGAAAAAAAAATGAAAGAATTTCATTTAAATCATATTTAAGCTGAAAAAGGTTGATCAATACAGCATTCATATACATACATAAAAGTTGAGCTTAAAGAGATTAATTTCTCGCGCAGCAAACAGCTGTGGCGAACGCAATAAATGTGTCGAAAGGCCGGGCGTCCTGCAAGGCGATTGCGTCGGCACGCTGGAGGACGATAGACGACCGATTGAAATGCAAATGGTGGCGGTCGACGTTATTTCGGCCCCGGTCACGTGTACGTGTCGACGAGTGCGCTTGTTTCAAATTCGATCGCGCCCTTTTCCCTGGGTGTCGCGACACGCAAACAAGCAACATTTCGTTACAAAAATCCCGCTATCAAGCCGCAACCAACACTGGCATCACCGTTCAGCGTCGCCAACGCGTCCGGATAAGTTGTACTTTCAATTACGTTAAAACTCACACATGTTACTTCACAAACGTTATTTTACGTTATTTGTCTGTGACAATCTGTAATACCAAAGTTAATAATAAAGATTAAAATTTTCATATGGTAAATATGACATTAGGTTTCCAATATATTTTTGAAATCTTTATTAATTCTAAATATGCTCATCATAAACTAATTTCTGCGTTTTTGTGCTTCTTCAATAAAAATATAAAATTTATATATAAGGACATTTTATGTTATAGATTAAAATATTTTAAACGAATTAAATTTCAGAAGATACCTAACGTAAAAAAGAAACTTGAAAAAATATTAAAATTTTTGTATATTCAGAATATTATTTCTTCCATAAATTAAAAAACTTTTTCATATACTGGAGGATATCTATTAAAAACTATATAATAATATTTAAATTAAAAAAAGAAAGATAGAGAAATTATTTAATATTATCCTCCGTATTTTCTATAGAACATAATAAAATAAATAAGTTATAACGACTTACGTCAACATAAAAACAATTTTTTTAATTTTTAGTAGAGAGAGAACTAAGCAAAATGATCTTGACATAAAACCTTTGAAAAAACTTCTTCCTTAAAATTAATTAATAAACAATGCTTTACTATTTAATATCTCCCGAAATGTAATTTATACAAAATATTTTAATCTATAACAATCTATAAAATGTCCTCTTATATAAATGTTTTATATTTTTATTAAAGAAGCACAAAACGCAATTAGTTTATGATGCGCATATTTAAAATTAATAAAGATTTAAAAAATATATTGAAAACCTTATTAATTCTATTTTTTAATGTTGCGGTAATTTGTCTGCAAATATATATATGCCTAGATAAAGTTTTGTAACACAAAACACAGCAGATATCGTAACCCTCATAATGCGAACAGTTGATAAAGCCATTGCTCAAAAATTTAAACGGTATTGACGAGTACGCGTCAAATCTTTAATCGATTTTATCGGTTTCGATTTTTTGGACCTGACACATACAATCGGCCGAGCACAATGATAATTCACGCTATTTGACGAAACATATGCAACAATAAAAAACCAATAAATAGCGTAAAACACACTCGGAGATGTCTGTGTTATTGATTTATAATCGCCGGCTTTACCAAAATCCTTCTTAATCTTTGCTCAATATTACTTTACAATCGCACTATTTGAATTTGGTTTATAAGTTTGTATCTTATAACGCGAGAAATATAGTATATAAATATAATTTATGATATAAGAAAATAGACGAATTATGATATAAAATATGGTTTGTGAATGTTATGTTTTCCCGTAACGTTCATCAAAATACGCTAACAGTTTACTGTAACAAGTTTCACATTTTACATACTGAAGTGTATCTATATTTAGGTGCAATAAATTGTTGGATGGAAATACTTCCAGAATTAAATATTGATATTAATTTAGCATAGGGCATCCATTTTAAAGAGCAATGGATCTCTGTCAATATATTCAATAGAGATTCATTACTAAATTAAACGTAATTTGTCACTCATCGACACACGATGCGCAGCAGCGGAGTTTTCAACGTTGAGGTATCGCAGGCAGCAGTGGATCGCGGATCGATTTTGTATCGCGTTTCATCGTGGTAGGTAGATCCGCGGGAAGCTGGATTCCGACAATCGTGCGATGAGCGACGAGGAGCCATCGCGATATGCGTAGCTGATGGGCAATGAGCAAGTAACCGAACAGCGATGGGACAGCAGTCGATGGACCGACTGGTGGCGTAGCGACTGCGCATTTCGGCTGGCGTGCGAGCTTCGTGCTCCGTGCTACGTGTATCTATCTCTCGCGTCTCGCCCTCTCGCTCTCTCGCCCTCTCGCCACGTATGTGTCACAGTCACAGTTAGCGAGTGATGTGGAGTGAAATGAGTGTTGTGTACCGTGACGATCGTCCTGAGACGTGTGTATGTTGACTACAGATTTCAATACTAGCAGCGCCAAGTTTTTGTAGTTTAAAAATTTTTTATTTCAATAAAATTTTTTCATTTCTGTTTCCTCTTTAATTCTTTGAAAATAAATGTTATATATTCCATTAAAACTTTTTTAAATTAAATACATCTACTTGGGTTAGAACAGAAAGATTTTGCAATGGAAATACACAGATAGTACCCCTTAAATTTTATTTAAAAAGAAATTAACGATACCACTTGGGTTTTATTTAAAAAATAAAGATACTATCTACTTGCATTTTATTTGTTAAAAGTAGTACAGCAGTTATTTCAAAAAGCAATATATTCTTTTTATAATTGGCGCATTTTAAAGATTTTATACATGTTTTTGGAAAAATACATTTAGGATTAAATTTATGATATTTATTATTTTTTAAGACTCCTGACGCCTCAGTTGAGAACTCCGCGTTGACGGTAGCAACATTCCGTCGCGGACAAAATTAGAACTAATAGACAATGAAAAGCAACGTGTTGACGACAAAATTTTGTCCAACATGCCCTTTAGTTATTAAGTGCTTAATTATGAAAATGTGACTTGTTTCGTATTTATAAAGTTCGTAAAAATGGGTCACGACTAAAGACATCTTCGAATTTTGTACGTAAAAGCATATTTCTCCCTCTTTTCAGTAGCTGTCAATCGCATGTTTTCCTGCCTGAATAGGCTTGACTTTACGAGCCTTTCACGAATATTTACTGCCTGTTAGGCGGAAAAAGGATAGTCGAGACCCATTTTTACAAGTGTTTTTAAAGCCATCTGATTAGTCTGTTTTATCCTAATTGGCTTTATTTACAAATGGGACATCGGACAAAATTACGTGTCATTTCATGCTTCTGACGTCACGACTTCAATATGGCTGCGGCGAGTAGACAGGAGCCTTAAGTAAATATCATAATTATAAAGAGATAAGTACCACTTAGGTTTTGTACAGAAATTAAAGAGAGTACCACATGGATTAGAATAGGAAAATTTTTTAATGAGGATACAAAGATAGTATCACTTGGGTTTTGTAGAAATTATGTGTTACCCCAATTTGACTTCAATTAGTTTTTTTTTAGAACTTAATTTAAAAGAATTCTCTCTCGCAACTTGAGATGTTAAACAAAATGTAACTATTATACATCCGAAAACGACAGAAGTAGTTTTAACATGACAGGTTGCGAAAGAAAATTCAACATTTTGATTTTTTTTAGATCTCCTTATATATGCTTCGTGGCTGCATCCGACTCATGAGTGAGCGCGCCATCTGGTGTTAGCGCCGCGGCGCTAGTCTGACGAGAATGAGCGCGTATAGTGGCGGCCATGAAGTAAGATAAGGAGACGGAACTTTGGGTGAAAAAGTGGACCCAAATTCCGTCGTAAAAATTTGTTCATAAAGAACCAATAGAAATACAGAACCAATAGAAATGGTAGAATTAACGTTTCGTGTGACGCGAGTGACCAAATACCGAACTCATTTTTACGACGGAATTTGGATCCACTTTTGCTACTCTCTTAGCATGAAGTTCGGTCTCCTTATCCTACTTCATGGTGGCGGCTAAACTGGTGTGCGGTCAGGCGCGTATCAGTCCATGTGGGCGCCGCAGTCTTTGGGGGTCGCGAAATTCAAATTTAATGTTACATTTTTGAAATTCAAAATGGCAGATCTAATATGGCGGATCGAAGGTGGAAAGTAGATAGTTCTCCAGTTCTTGTCTATTTTAATGCTTTTTTTCCTGCCAATAATAAGAAATTAAAAATACTATGCATTAATCGTTAATTAAAAAATAATAAATAAGACTCGTGAAAAGTTAAATAAAAAACAAGTGAATATGCGGCGAGTACGAGTCGGGCGCGATAAACAGTGCGCAAAGTAATAATACAATTATAAATAATATTACATAGATTTATTGATATCTTGCACGTTTCGGCTCATTCTTCGAGCCATCTTCAGCAAATATAAAAACCAAAACAGCCGATGTTGAGGAGAGAGCCTCCTCGTCAAGAAGATGTATCAGAGATTATAATAGATCGTCAAGAAGATGTATTAGATATTATCGAAAATCGTAACATAACTCAGGCTTAACGTCGGCAATTGTCCGTTTCTTAATACTAGATTCAGGCGCCATCGACACACGCCATCCGAACAATACAAAAGACACTTAAGTAATTAAAAATTATAATAAAATTTTTTTTTTAATTCAACAAATTTAATATGGTGTTCTTTTTGAGATTTCACGACTTTTAATAGCTTAATGATTGCATGGTAGTCGTCACTTTCTGCTATACTTACTTTTGTTTCCCCATTAGCAAGCATTTTGAAGCTTATGTTATTCTTAACATTTTGCATAATTGTTTCCTTAAATCTATTAAAGTTCTTGATTCCATTAACAAATATCGGCGGAGGTTTTTTCCAGTTCTACATTTTTTGCCTCTGTCACTTGTTTAGGAGACGTTTCTATTTCAAAGAGCAATATATTCTCTTTATAATTGGCGCAATTTAAAGATTTCATACATTTTTTTTGGGAAAAATACATTTAGGTTGGATAGAGTATCACCTTTTCTAGAAATGATATTTACTTAAAAATAAATATCTTAAATTTAATCCAACCTAAATGTATTTTTCCAAAAAAATGTATGAAATCTTTAAATTGCGCCAATTATAAAGAGAATATATTGCTCTTTGAAATAATTGCTGTACTACTTTTAACAAATAAAATGCAAGTGATAGTATCTTTATTTTTTTAATAAAGATTTTTAATAAACCCCAAGTGGTGTGATATCTTTAATTTCTTTTGAAATATTTAATCCAATCTAAATGTGTAATAAAAAATTTTTAAACTACAAAAACTTGAGAAAGATAAATAATGAATTAGTGCAGTCAGTTCAAATAATAAGAACAGGCCAAATATTTAAATATACAAAACACGTTCGCATATATTCGTCATTGGCGATACGTCATTTTGACGTAATGGTAATGACGTATCATTTTAGTATCAAAAATCGTCGTAATTACGTTCCATTTAAGTCACATGACGTTATTTTCACCAAATTCACGTCTTTTTCACGTCATTTCGACGTTGTCTTGTTAACTGGGTAAGGAAAGATCATGTATGAAGTTTTCCAAGTTCAGCCGATTTTGACTTTTACTACTTACGATTTATCAAGGATTAATTTGTTGAAGACTAATGTATTTAAACATGAAAATTGCTTTATATAGGTTTTTGGGGGTCGCGAAATTCAAATTTAATGTTACATTTTTGAAATTCAAAATGGCAGATCTAATATGGCGGATCGAAGATGGAAAGTAGATGGATTTTTATGAAAATAGATATCTTGAGGTTTTTGAGCTCGCTGAATCCGTATACATCAGAATTTCAAAATTCATTATGACTGACCGAATAAGATTAAGCTCTTCTTTATTAGAGAATAAACGCTACTATTCTCATTGTTTGCTGAATCCAGGAATAATCAACAAGGAGATGGCGAGGATGTATTCCCATTTTTTTTGTTTTGTTTTATGTTTTCTTATTTTTTCTTGTGTGCTTTTTTGTTTTAATATTTTTTTGCATGCTTTGTTTACATGTTTTTTATATTCATCATTCACACAATATCTTCAGATAACCTAATGTATTATTAAAATGTTTGGGATTAATTTTTTTTAATTTTGAAATTCTGATATATGGATTCAATGAGTTCAAAAACATCAAGATACCCATTTTTATAAAAATCCACCTACTTTCCACTTTCGAGTGGATCCGCCATTTTAAATTTCGAAAATTTAACATTAGAATTAAATTTCGCGACCTCGAAAACCTATATAAAGCAATTATTTATGTTTGTATTGGGCGTTAGGTTTCGTCATACTCTAAATGAATTTATCGATAAAATTTCAGAGGTTCCATCTCCAAGGCAAAAACCTCCGTATACCGTGGGTATTGTCCAAATTTATTCTCATTATTATTTCTTATATTAATTTTTATTCTTTAATACAGACAGAAATATTTTCTATGAACTATTATTATCAATTGTCATTTTTAATTTAAATTAAAATTAATTTATCGATAAATGCTAATTTTTTAAAATAGAATTTAAAACTTCTCTAAAAAGTTGGAAACTATTCAAATATATCTGAATTTATTAAGAGAGCTAAAATCCTATCTCTCCGCAACGATTTGTTACTATGATGTTTGAAAAATGTAACTATACTCGCCTTTAATGTTCTAACACGTGAAGTTGAACCAGTTTTAGATGTACTTGAACTAGCGATATCGTAGTCGGCAGTAAATACAATTTAAAAGAAATCTTTTCTTTGCGTTTCGATACATAATTTACGACTGCACGATTGGAGTTCTAAAGAAATTCAAAAGAATCGCGCAGCTTCGTGACTGGAAACGACAAAAGTAGGTTTTCACAGAGCTGAGGGACGGCAAAGCGAACAAAAAGTTTCGAGACTTTGTCATTTTTATCGGCAGTCCCAATATCCACGTCTCGTGATTGCCTCGCGAAACTTTTCTGATCTGTCTTCCGGTCGAAGATCTCCTCCATTTCGCTCGCGGGGCTTACCGCACGTAAATCACGCGCCGCGTTTCAGAAGCTCGTGATACAGGATGTGTTAAAATTGATAGTCTGAGTTTTGTACACATAGCATGATAGCCATCAAAATAAATAAAATAGTTTTTAAAATAGGCAAAAATATTTTATTTTGTTACAAATATTCAACAATTGTCTTTATTTTATTTTATTTCAATGCTTGCATTTATGTAGATTACAATATAAACATTAATTTCTAGTGTAATTTAAACTTTAAGAATTTGAACTTTTTATAGTAATAAAGTAATTGACTGTATTAATAAATGAAATGTTGCATTGAAAAAAAAAAATTTAATATAAAAAGTTGTAAAGCATTTTTATATTAGAGAAATATTTGAAAATAAGAATTATATAACGTGTACGCTCAATTAAGTAGATCTTTCGTTAGCAATTGTTAATCTACTGACTTTTACAACTATCTAAAATCATATTATTTATCCAGTATCTGGTTGTTTGACACATTACCTGTATACTTTTATTTTATACTTTTATTGCTAAATAATTACATAATAAATCATCTTTAAGAAATAGGTTAAAAAAATAAGCCCATTCGTTGTTCTAACTGCTTTTGTTTATTTGGTAACTCATCAATATACAAATCTGCTGTAAACTTAGGGAAAATAAAGCGGAAAGTTTCCGTTACATCCTCTGATTTACTCAACGATTCACTCTAAATTATTATAAAAAATATGCATTCCACGCGTAAACAAATTTACTAATAAAATCCTTGATGTTTAACTTAGTTTGTTAATAATAATCATGTTAATAACTTGTTAACAGTCGCTTACGCGCGTTTATGCGAGATGCGCTCCATCGATCCAAAACGGACGCAATAATTCACCACTAATATCCTCGCCATCACTTTGCCCGACATTAAAGATTAGATTGCATTAGAGTGCAGGTAGTTTTAGATATGCTATAAAAATATTAATTAGTCTAGATTTAAATACATTATTTAATAATATTGTTTAGAAATAAGACAAAATTATTAATAATTATCTATTTTAAAAACCATTTCATCGAACACATACTTTACATTAAGATCAAAATTATTGACAAAGTATCCACGAAAGTATATATGTAATTACGCAAACTACAAAGCGGTGAAAAATTGTTCCGGTTTGGCTAAAGAAGCGCAAAAAATGCTCGGGAGGTGATAAATGCATACAATCAATAGTACATGATTTCGTTGATATGTCTACTTAACTTCAATCTTATTATTGTACGTCCACCCTATACAACATTCAACAACCTCGATGGGAGACACTCGTATTTATACAGAAAAAGAAAATCACAGGCTTTTATAACATATACCAGACATGATAGTAGAATTTATAATACAAAAATCTATTAGTAGTTAAAATATTATTATTATCGTCATTATTGTTTAAAAGTTTGTCTTGCAGCTTCTAAAACTACAAGGCATTACCGCGTAACGGATAACTCGTCTCGCGAATACCCGTTACAAGTCGCTGTCTCATCATTATTATTATTATTATCATTATTAACATTATCATTATCATTATCGTTATTATTATCATTATTATTATAAATAGAATAGAATAGCAAGGAATAAATGTATAAAAAATATTGAGACAAATTCAAAAATTTGGTCGTGAAGTATTCCAAGATATACAATAGAAACACTGCAAGTTTCTGCATACAAAAGAATTTATTGTTTAGAGATATAAATAAGATTTTAATCAAATAAATACGAGCAATAGTAAGTAGTTACTTATGTTGATCTTTAGCCTGGTAAAGTATAATGTACGTGCAATATACTTTCGATATGCTATAAAAGTCTGTGAAAAAATCTTCATTCTTACATTCTTCCATAATCTTGTCAAGGATAACTTCTTAAATGCCTGATTTCCTCGTTTCGATATAATTTAATGATTCCAGAGATTATTGATTGCCAGTAAATCTTTGATTCTTTCACTTGATGTATTAAAATTTTAACAATCTTCAAAGTTTTCTTGAAACCATCACACTTTTTAAAATTAAAGAGTTTCTCAAATGCAGGTACTAAAATTAATTGGAGATTCTATTGGAATTTTTGGAAATTAGGACTACATATTTAGATTAGATTTATTCTGAGATTCGATTCCACGGATTTTGTCAATTTTTATAAAAATTTGAAATATCTTCGAGGAGTTAAATTTATAAATTCTCCAGTATTCTTAATTTATGTATATTCTGGATTTTATATTTCATCTATAGAGCGTATTATAAATTGATGGATTCTTAAATTTCTAGATTTTATACTGTCCAATATATCAAATCTCTGCAAATTACTTTAAAATTTATTTAAAAAGTTAAAAATAGATTTATTTAAACAGATTGTGTGAATTTTACAAATGAGTTCCCAGATTCTAGAAAATCATGATTCTAGATCCTTTGATTATTAGATCTTTTAATACTAGTTTTATACTAGTTTTATTCTTTAAAATAAAAATCCTGGATTTTTTTTTGGAAACTCGCAACTATTTATATTTTTTTCTTTTCATATTATATGGCTTTTTAACATTTACATTCTGAGCAATGATATGAATAATTATTTAGATATGCTATTACTTGTAAGAAACAAAAAAATCAGGCTGTACACATCGACGCTTTTTGCTACCTTAAATTTATTTGCGTTAAAGAATACGAATCGTACAAAACAGCTAGAATAGCCGCCCATTGAATTATCAAGGGACCTTCTATTTCACGCGTTTGTCTTTAAGGTTTTGCTTAAATGTCAATAATTCAGAACGCGATAATTTTGGCGATTCATATTCTATTTTTGTTCAACAATGGTTCTTAGATGACTATATTAAGAACGTACGAATTATATTTAAAATATTTTTTTGTCAAATCATAAAAAATCACACGCTATAAAATCAAAATGTTTAAAAAAAATTTCGTGGAACAATTTTTTGAGGGGGATGTATAATAAGTCATTCTTCTAATTTAACATTGACACATTCGATTCCCTCGATTTTGCATAACATGTAGCTTTTACCGTTTCTTAGAAGAAGCCATCATCAATCTATTTTTAGCAAATTATATTTTTTAAATATTACTTTTGCGTTTTTGCTCTATTGTAAAATAAAACTTTTAATTTTTCACAAAGATGTAAAACTCGATCAAAATCATGACACTATTAAATTCCCAAAAATTTAAAAACATCGGATTTTTTAAAATATATACCATTTACTGATGTAAAAACGTGTGGAAGTTTCTAAATATAAATCAATCTCAATTCTCGGCTCGGCTCGCCTCGTCTCGCCACGGAATGGCCACCAAAAGGATATTTCCATTTTGTCTGGTTGAGATCGATGGCGATCGCCTCACCATTCTCGAGTACAATTCCGAGAAAGTATTTTGGCCGAGAAACGCGCAGGATATTCCAACTTCCGTGAACTCACTCGAGGCGCTTTGACTGTGGGCAGGAGGGGGAGTGACATAAATATCGTCTTACCGAAACGAAACACGTTATCTCGCAGAAAGTTCTCGCCGGAAGATCAAGGGAGTAAACTCTTTAAGTCTTTTCCAGGTGTTTCAAACTTTGTGGATTTTAGTATCGTGCGACGCACGTGAATTTTTCGTAAAAAAGGGGACGAAGATGAGCAGATAATCCTGGTGTAAAATTAAAGTATGTAAAATATAATATTCTCCTTCGTTACATGAAACCCGGCCGATTGAGAGAAACTCGTTTTTACAAAGCCCAATCATCATATAATTTTTCAAGTGTAATTTTTATTACAAAATACATTTAAAAATTCGACAAATTGAATATGCTAAATCATAATTTGCCGTAATTGAGTATCAGCCTCAGTTTCATCATCTCCACGTTGTGACGCACACACATTTGTAATGAATTTTGACAAAACTTATTTGGAATAACAAATTTATTATTATTACTATCCTTTCCTATTTTGTTTCACTACTTATTACTTATGTGAGTTTAAAGGAATGTATATTTTGCAAGCCTTTGAGGGAAGTGGAAGGTCGAACCAATGAGCGGCTCATTGTTTGTTAATAATGACTATGTTTTCATCGCGCTCACAATGCTAAAGTCCCATTTTCGTATTACATTGACAGAAATGTGGCGTTAAATGTCACAGAGACACTATTAATTTTCAATATTACGATATCCTACAATAAATTCTATCATAAATGTGATGTTCAACATTCTGCCATAATATAATACCACATAATCTTAAATACAATTATACGATTGGTACCTATGTTTATACGTCAAATGTATGATATCTGAATGAGAATTAGATTTCGGGACTGGCTGGCCATGTATAACGTTAGTTGTACGGTGAAAACATAGACTTTATTATAATTAGCTCCTACTTTCGTAACGAGTATGTTACACGCTTCGTCGAAGCGTCTTAATCGTGCGTAGGATCAGGCACAATGTTTAAACGACGAAGAGAAACTCATAAATTTTATGCAAAATGTTTTATTTTGTGAGAGAAATGATTGAGAAATAATATGGACAAAATGAGGTATACCAATAATTAAAATCGATTGAAAATTAATTTATCCATATAAATAACAAATAATTTATATGAATATTAACTAAATAAAATGTCAATATATCTAAAGTTGATTAAGTTATAAAATATCTCGCTGGTAGATTACAGCGTTTATGAATAATATATCAATGAAAAAGATTAATATATATATGTATAAAATATAAATTAATAAAATTAAAAATGATTTTCAAAATTTAAATATCGTAATTTAATTAAAGAGTTTTAATTAACTTAATTAAATTAAAATTAAATTAAAATAATAGTGTGATAAAATTGGGACATTAATCTATACGTTATCCCTTGCCATAAAATATTTGTTTTGCATACATTATTGAAAAAAAAATTTTACGTTAATTAAAAAAATTTAATTTTATTTAAAAACGTAATTTAATTCACTAACAAAAGTTAAATTAAAAAACAATTGTTTAATTAAAAACAAGATTTAATTTAATGAAATATTGTCTCTCGCGCGTAGTAAATATAAATATTTTTCATCAAGATATAATTTCAGACTATTATTTCTCAAAACTCAAGTTATATAAATTACAAACAAGAATGTATTAATGGATCGTCAGTCGTCATTTAAACGATCGTGCTTATCTGATTTCCATGCTCGTTACAATCATCGCAATTTGACATCCGACACTGGATTAATAAATATTTATCGATAATCTGTCGAATCAGTTCTTTGCGATTAGTATTACTTAGGTTTAGGTAAATAGTTAATTAAATTAGTTACTTAGGCGCGTTGATCAGCGGGGTGGGTGTTTTTCTTCACCTTTCCGCTTCTCCGTCCTTGTCACGTATCGTTACTTTCTTCGATATATCGTCTCGTGGATGGCTTCGTATCGATTATCGTCGAAAATAAAAAGAAGAAAAGGGACTCTTTTACCCAGTTTTTAACGACCGTCTTGAGTCGATTTATCGCAATCGAGCTTCTCGATGGTCTTCAAACATGGACTGTCAAAATTATAAACGTACAGTCTTTTTTCCCCACCTTTTGTTTATACCTCTTTAATGAGATATTGGAATCCTTAGACCGAGTCCGAGAATTCTACGATGTGTGCAATTTAAATCTTTGTATCTTTGTTAAAAAAGATAGGCCGTTTTTGAAATCTTTAAGGTCTCGTAAATTGACCTTTGATTTCAATATTATAAATATCTGAGTGTATCCTCTCTTGAGAGTTCTTGATATGTTACGTATTAAAACAAATATTAGCATAAAATTTAAAATCGGAAATAATCAAATCGATTCTTGAGCATTCTAAAATTTTGAATTTTGCAATTCTTTAAAACCGTTCTCAAATATCTTTGATTTTAAAAGGTTCAGATTTGTAAATATTATAATATCTGAATTTTTTTAAATATCTAATTTTTAGTACTTTAAATTATCTGATTCTCTAAAAAATTGAATATTCATTGTATTGACTTTGTCAGTTTTTAATTATAATTTATATTTCATTTCAAATAATTTTTCTGAATTCTCGGATCGTTATCCTGTCTGCGAATTTATTATCCTACTCTCACTCTTTCTAAACTGTTACACTATTACTCTGTTTCACTTCGAATCTCTCGTTCCTCACATTCCAAAACTTCAGCACTGAAATAGGATGTTCCATGCGATGCGAAACCTTTGATAAAGATAGTCCTTACGTTTCTTATCCATTAGGATATTTCGTAACTCATCGAGTCTCAGTACTATTATTTGTTACTTCGAATTCTCGAAGAAAAAAATGAATTTTTCTCTTTCTCACTGTAATTCTTCCCAGTTCAATGAAGAAAGACGCTGGTAACAGACCTGGTAGTGTGAGGAGGCAAGTCGGGGGCCTCTGTAAGGGCCCCCTCGTGCCCCTATGCACTCAGACCGAGCCGATGAATCTTCGCCGAAAGAAAGTTGTGCAGGACGAACACGATTGGTTTCGGACAGCTCTCCAAATCAAGCTCCTACAATAGGATTAATCGATACTTCTTACTTACTGACGGAAGCTAATGGCATACTTGAGTTTCTTTCTTTTTAAAAAAATATCTTCTGATTTCTAAGCAATTTATTTAAAATATCTAAAGATTTAGAAAAGAGTAAGGAAACGGAATTTTTCAGCAACTAAGAACAACTAGCCGTTTTTAATCATTAATAAAAAAAAAGCGATGTTGGTATACGTAAGAATCTCAGTCTTAACTACTACGTATCTAATGATGTAAGTTGAAATGAGGAAATTTACGATTATAGTAAACTTTTCTTCGTTCACAAACTTGTTCTTAAATTTACGACGCTTGAATTTACGATCTATTCCTCGAGACATTAAATGTTTCAGTCCTTTTTATTTTTGTGTTATTTAATTGAAATCCGTGTGTCTATCAAATACTCACAATTTCGCCATCTTCGCCTCCAAAATCGAGCCACAGAAGACGGGCGCCGTCGTCCGCGGACATTTTCAATTTGTCGAAGGATCTTCTCCAGAGTGGCGTGGGTGGTGATCCAGGACTTACGCCGTTCCCGGCGGTGCCCCGCGTTCCTGCCGAGTAGAGTGCGAAACCTTCTTCATGGTTGACAACCAATTGACAGGCCTTACCTTGCCATGTGCAACCTATAATACAAAATATCACAAAATTAAAATAACAGAGAAATAAAAAATGCATTCAACTTATTTAAGCGATTTTATTCAATCCAATATAATCCAAACATTTTTATATTTTATATTAATATAATAACGTATCAAAGTTATAAATTCTTCTAAAAGAAATTAATTTTGTATAAATAAATAATTAAACTCTCGAGATAATAAATAAATAGGATAAAATAGCAAATTAGAGTCAAACGCTGTAGTTGATGCGTATATATAAAAATGCAAATTGTTTAAACAATACGTTGAAATATGTCTGCACGTTTCGACACTATTTCGAGTTACTTTTAACGGAAATGCAATATCTCTTAAAATTATTTCTTAAAAATAATCCCGTTGTGAGGACCAGGACGTCAAGCGGTAAAATTGAATGTGTTTTTCACTGCGGTTGTGCATGGCTGAGTGATATATTTCGGTCCATAATAATTATTCTATAAATGACACAACCGTAATTTAAAGAAGTCAAACGTTTAAAAAAACCTAAATTAATCACACACCACAAGAAGTCCTAGTATGTAGGTGTATTTTAACTGAAAGGGTGTATCAATGTTTTAGAGAAAAGTATCAAGGGAAATTTAATTTCAGAAATGATATTTATCAAAAAAAAACAAAGGAATGGTTTAATTTATATACTTATACGCATATACGTATAATGCACTTTTTGAAGATAAACCTTAATAAATCGATAGTTTGCTTCTTTTGAACAAATATTTGATCAGAAAAATGCTAAATCATGATTGTTTAATAGTAAATTGAAGTTATAAATTTCATCATTTTCATAAAAGTCCAATTAGAAATAAATCAATGAAAGCAATTTATAAACTTATTTTTAATCATCATAATCATAATTGTATAACTACACTTAATATTCATGTAAATTTCTTGCGACATACAATTTTTTTTATGAGACAACCTGTATATAGTACACAGGTATATTTTTCCATTGCTCGATTCTGCCGCATCGGTATCCACGGTTCTTTATCATCGATGAGTTCGACGCGAGACACGAACAAAAAGACGCGTATAAAACGAGCGAAGCATTCATCTCGATTTATTATTGCCGTTCGTCGTCGCTGAAAAGAAATTAAAATTCATCGAACCGAACGTGGAAAATGACAAGAGTGTAGATGTCGACTATCATCCGCTGCTATATATAACTTACATAGAAAGAACTCGCGTTCACTATTTCCTCGAGCCTTTCATGCTATGCATTTCTCTCTCCGCGTCTCCTCTGCATAATTTTTAATGTCCATTTATCAATCTTATTTTTCCACAGTTTTTTCACAATTTTTTAAAATAGATTATTAGACATTATTTCAAATGCGTAAAAGCTGAAGAATCTAAGCTTCTCTCAAAAAGTTACACGATCAATTGTAGTTAACATATGAGATTACTTACGAACGGTGTATTCCCGCAAGGAATGAGCAGCCGCATGGCATCCCTGAACGATCGCCCGTGCCCAAGCCGCCAGATCTCTTCGCGTTTCAGCTCGTAAATGATGCGTGACTACCCCGTCCATCGTGCCAACCCGAACCGCGAACGTCGCCCCGTGTTGAGTCGAACCGCTACTGCTGCTCGCTGCTTCATTCTGTCGCGTTGGAGAGGAGACTAGTCTGAAATCATTCGATTCGCGAGACGCCAATTTAAGTCCCCAGATTCTTATTACCTTGTATAATACAAAGATCATTAATAAACGCGTTACTTTTAAAGCTGAATACGAAATTGTGCTATATGTGCCAAGTTCTCATTTGCCACGTGTGCATCCACGTTTCTTACGTTAGATCGAAAACTTCTAGAATGAAGATTGAAGATTCCGCGAAGGTACGAAAATCACGTGACATCGCTCTTGGGGTGTTGGATAAAAAGCGCCGACCTTTATCGAAACGATCGAAGCCCCTTGTAGCGAGTCACGGTATGGATTCATTCCCGTCGTCCCTTCATCCCTCTCCCAGCGGGTAGGTAAATTACCTCGTCATCCGGCTCGCCTCGCTCGTAAAATCGTCGCGGCTTTATTGCATGTGGGACGAAGCTGCAGTGTTCACCTGACACGGGTTCGGCCACGTATGCACCCCTTCCCCCAACCCTGCACGAATCCATTCCCTCCCACCAATCTGCCCGCTGACGAATGGTCCTGACGTTCGCGAACCCGCGCGCTAGATTTATAGATTTTTCCGAGGGACACTGGCGAGCTCGAAAAAAAAAAGAAAAAAAGAAAAACAAGGAGTGATAGAAAGAACACCCTACGCAATAGAGGACAGAACGGACGCAAAAAATAGCACACTTGGACTGGAAAAAAATGCCTGCCCCCGGCATTATTCGACATGCCTAACGGTCGCCTCGGGCCTTTTTCGCTCCAATGCTAATGGTTACCTACTGCACCGAGATGTAGTTGAATTTCCGTGACAAAGCGGAGCATCTAGATCGCGAAAATTACACTGCTCAAAGCAATTAAAGAACATCTCGAAAAGAGAGCAGAAGAAAACAATTTATTTATCAACTGCAACCAAAATATTCCTTTCTAAGTTTTGGAATAAATATCGTTTAAATATTCGATATTTAAAGTGACATGTAAGAAAAGGAAAATCTTTAAATCTTCAATGATCTTTAGATGCAGATTTATATTAACTCACTTTCTCTATTTTCTTTTTTTACATTTTACCTTTAAATTTTGTATCTATTCCTAAAGTATTTGTCTTGCAATAATTTATCTGTTGAAAATAATTTATCCCTTGGAATTGTCTGATCTAAACAGATCTTAACATTGCAGTATCGTTGATTATCGTTGAAGTCTGAAATAATTCTCTGAGCGCAATGGATATTCATTGGCCATTATCGCGAGCGCTTCGGGAGGACAGTGAAAAAATAAAGCAATAGCAAAAAGCGCGACTGGAGAAAATTCCGATAAGCGGGAGGAAGTTGGAGAGACAGCCGCAAACGGTAAATAAAAGCGTTAAACGAGAATGGATGTTCGTCGGCGGCCGTAATCCGACGAAAAAGCCCGCAGGAAGAAAAGAAAGTTTCCCTCGGGATAGCCGAATCACTTCCGGTTTGTCTCGCAGTAAAACTTCCTTAAGTCGGCCATTTCGCGTTCTCGCGTCGGGCCCGATACAGGCCCCGTCGACCGGAAATAGAACTTCCCGACATGTTCCGCTCTTTTCACGCGTCTTTCAGCTTCTTCGTTTCTTTGCCCATCGAATGGAAACTTGAAGAAAACGATGTCAGAATGTTTGGTGACGGAAGAAGAAAATGATTAATAGCGACAACTCGAGAAAGAAAAATTTCTTCCCCATACGATCGAATTTTCTCCTCTTGATTGAATTTTCTATTTTGTGAAAATAACTTTGCGTGATCGTTATGTATTAAAAGTTCCAATTAATTCTTGCTTTAAGATCTACGACATATAAAAATGCAGAATTTAAGTTTTTAATCAATTTTGTGCCTTCATTAAATAAAAATCTCGAATAAAGATAGATAGATACATGGTCGAATATTGAATAAGAATCATTTAGTAAATAACTAAATATTAATCTAATGTGGAGTAACGCTATAAGTAAATTTGCTTTTGTTGTAAATAATTTAATACTATTTGTATTGACTAAACGTGATACGCGAATTTAGTAGCCAATATAAATAACATTGACCTATTGATCAAACGAATATACAAATTATAAATAATTTCTTATAACTTGCTCTAATAAAATTAAATAGAAAGCCATATTTAAGATTTTTAGCATTTTTGTTTAGCATTTTATCGTAATATAAATGATGCTAATTTCTCTATTTCAGCAATGAGAAACAAACATACTTCTTACTTTATTATATAATATCTTTGTTCGAGAAAAAATGATACCCAGAATGTTCTATATATCCTGTATATAACAGACACGATAAAAACAGAGGCGCGGGCTCGTAAGCTGCCACGAACGATCGATGCCCGTTCCCTCTAGTCTTTTTCACTTAAAATTTAAACGAGGCTTAGCTGGATCACCGATCATTCAAACAGCGTGACTGCCTGACACCACATTTAAGCCGCTTGAAAACGCCAGGCTCATCGTTAAAAATGAAGCTGACGTTAATTCGCAACAACGATGCGCGGGAAAGTTTAACGCGATATAAAATAATGCAACGAGACATTTCCGGTGTTACGCAATACATAACTTTTGTTCTGGATGCTTTATTTTACTGCATGTTTATAAAGAGGAATCTTTGTAGCACATATTAAACAGTAATAGTTTTCATACATATGTATGATAAATGTTACAATTAAAATTTTAAACGTACAGCAAAAGATTGATGTAACATTTTGCATATATTATGCCACAGTTTAAAAATAAATTTCCTTTAACATAGTTTTACAAATTTTTACATTTTCAGTGTTATTTTGATAACTGTATGCATAATAAACTTTTAGATTATTTAAAACACAACAGAAATTAATTAAAAAATAGCATATTCTCTGATCTATTTGCAAATTTAAATTACACGCTATTTGGATTTTTCCCAAAAATTCTAAATTAAAATCAAACTTACAAATTAATTTTATAAATTAATTGATAATAATCAATTAACCCGTTACATACAAGAACTTTGTAATTATAATTATTTTATTAAAATTAGCATTAAAATTTAATAGCTATTAAGAAGTGTTTTATTACCCATCAAAATTAAAATTAATATTTAATTAACACTTATTAAAAATAATATTCAAATTAATATATGTTAATTTAAAAAATTAATTATTTTAGTATTACTTAAAGTTAAAAATATACGACTTTTGCAATAACTTTTGCAACGCATATATAAAAGCGCATAACGAAAATGTCGTTCACCCCAAAACTAACAGCGTTCAGTGAAGAGAAATAGCGCGGGATATTAAATCGCGGAAAATCTGTGATAAAATCCGATTAAGATACGAGATCTCGTCATGACGAGTATCGACTTTTGGCACGATCCCATTAGCTCAATCACAGCAACTATATTTGCCGATCACCGGCGTCGAAATTCACTGTGAATTATCAATAATTCTATTTATGTCAGCAGCATTGACGTTTACATAACATCCCTCATATTTACCTTCATTGTGGATTATATACGCAATGTATCTTCACGCGATTATAAATCGAGATTAATTGACAAAATGAGGCAGGATTCAAGGATGTGCTCTTCTTATATTTTTTAGTTCGATCAGTATTATTTTTCAATTTTATTATTAACATTTATTTTATGTAAACATTCCTAATTTATTTATGTAAACGTACGTTCAAAAAAATCCTTATCTACATTTTGCCGGTATTACCTCCATTAATCCTTATCCACATTTTGCTGATATTATATCCATTTGAAACAAGTTATGCTGACGATTTATTCGCAGCTGAAATAGAGATCGATATAAGAAGCCATCTTACGTGTCTCGAATCAGGCCGAAGGACCAATTGGGAAATAAGGACGAAGAGATGAAGGGATGATGGTTGTAGGATAGAGGGAGGATGCGCCGCGGGCAAAATCCTGAACTCGTTCCGAATATCGTACCTCGATTGCACGCGCGATCGGAAACTGTCGACGACACCTTCGATAATTAATGTCTACCCCGGAGGATTTAATTGATCCAGTTCACCGTTCGATTATCGGGACCCCATCTTTCATATCCCGTCCTATCCCCCTTCTTCCCTGCAAGCTCCCCTTTCCCCTTTTTCAGCCGCTCTTATCTGGCCCTTATCCGCCTAGTCGACTCTATCTCTATGGCCTTTAATTTACTATGGCAGACAATTATG
Organism: Solenopsis fugax; assembly: GCA_003595255.1. Taxonomy (NCBI): domain Eukaryota; kingdom Metazoa; phylum Arthropoda; class Insecta; order Hymenoptera; family Formicidae; genus Solenopsis; species Solenopsis fugax. Next base: position 3,192 of record QKQZ01005049.1, on the reverse strand, counting down.
AATCTTATTAAGCCGACGCGAAAAGCACGGTAGATATATTACGTTTAAGAATGTAGACGTTCTAAAGATGCAGGATAAAAAGAATTTTGATATGTAATATAATTCAAGAAATATACAAAATTGCGAGCGCGTGCATTTATACATAAAGACAAACGTGTACGCGTACATACAATTCAACATAAAAAATTTATATAAATAATTAAATTAATGAAATGTAGACTACAGAAATCAAACGTAATATAAGAGTTTAAAAATAATAATAATTTTTATAATTAAATAATTTTTAATTTTTATGAATTATTTTTAAACAGTTTAGTTTATAATTTATTTGTATTTTAAATTAAACTTCAAATGTTACTAAAATTTTTCATTGAAACTATCTGAAAACTGTAAAATAAATAAAACAAATAATAAATGATAAATGCTTAAATAAATTAAAAGTCAATTCGCTGCTAGTGGATTTCTTTGCAGCGAGAGTTCTGTGACGCGGAAGATTCGATGAGTTACGAACGCTAGAAAATATTTCTCCCTGCGGAATGTCCGTCGCTTTTTTTTTAACGTTCGTTTTCCCTGCTCTTTGAACCGGCTTTTCTTCCGGCTGCCGTGGAAAGGCGACCGTTTGTCACCGGACATCGTGAAGAGGAGAAACTGGGGGAATGTTGGAGAAAAACAGAATTTGTGTGCCGCCGAGAGAGAGAGAGAGAGAGAGAGAGAGAGAGAGAGAGAGAGAGAAAGAGTTAGAAGAGAAAAGTAGAAAGATGGAAAATGGATGTTGAAAAGAAAAATGGCAGAGAAATTAGGTTAGATTATATTAGAACAGATTTATACTTTATCTTTCAAACAGATGAAAAGTCTGAAAACAATTTTAACAATGCATTATAAACGACAAATACGAAAAGATCATGTGCGATATTACAGTAGAGAAATAAAAAAATAAGTGTTATTAATATTATATCAATATATAAATAAAAGTAATAAAATTAATAAAAATTACATAAAAATTGAAGGAACACTAAACACAAAAATTTAAAAGATTTCAATGATCCATATATGTAAGAATTTAAAAGGTTTGAGAACGACGATTTCGGAATGAGAAAAGGATGAAGAAAGTACAATGCAAATCCGTAAATGGAACAAAGCGCTTTCTGCTTTTACTCCATGGCAAAATTCTTACTTTTATTGAAAAGGAAAAACAAGAAATATCAAAGCCTGCCAACTTTCTATCTCGGACGATGTATGCTGGAGTCTTTTGTGCGAATCTCAGTAGTGATCTCCTTCAGAAGTCTTACATTTCTAAATAATGCAAATTACTTTGTTCTGGAAGTTATCTATTTTCCTCAAAAATAACTATTATAAAGAAGATTGGCTGAGCCAACCCCCCCCCACCCCACCAGGTACTACGGGGATATATAAGGACCGCCACAACCGAAGAGAGCTCAGTATCGGAGCTATCAGCCCTGATGATGCAAGCTGCAATGTTTGCGAAACGTCGGCACAGCGCCCAGCACACACGTGGTATGGATCCGGAAACCCTCTCGGTGAACGATATCAACGGCCACGAAAGCCTCAAGACTGGAATATTATAAAGAAATTTTACTTATTTTCTTTTGTTGATCGATCGTAATTCAAATACATTAAAATACAACTTACTTTATCAACATTTTACTTTTCATTGATTGATTTCAATTTAAGATTTTGGCTGAAAAAATCGTTAAAAATTTTTCTTAATATACTCTCCTGTGATATTAGAAAATATTTTAAGTTTTTATAAAAGACATTACAGCAACTATCAAATTACTGAATAAATATATATCTGCAATTTAATAAGCAATGCAACATCTCAACTCCAGTCTCGATCGGAAATTCTGTTTACCTGCAATTTCCATAATTACACTAGACTGAAACGAAAAACACTGCAGGAACGTCCTTCTACGGCAGTTAATTGAAGAAATAAAAATGAGAATAGCGGGTGTCATTCTTTGTAGCAGCTAATTAGATCTGAATTACTCAGCGATGGGAAAAGGTGGATGGGCAGAAGGAAATTAAAAATTATCTAGGTAGTTTAAGAGTTGAATGCACAGCACTCCTTGCATCGTCAGATATTCCTTTAGTCGTTGCTCATCAAGCTCGCCGATGGAAAACTTTTAGAGCTAATTGATTTCCCGCCGAAGCGCTTGCATGTTGAATCACCTCGCAACAATCGAGCACTTAGTAGCAAATGGTGCAGCCGCCGCGCCGCGCCGCACCGATTCGCTTCGCTAGTCTTCTTAACTATTCACGAAGAAGGTTAGAATAAGGATATTGGATTCACAATAAAATTCCTTACTTCGTAATTATGAAAAACTGGTTTGCTTAGCACACTTCGTTACTAATGTATCCACCACTATATTTGACAAAAAATGAAGAAACACAAAAAAGTGATTTGTTTTTATTCCTATATCTATATTAACGAGTCAAAATTTACGCAATTTTCATCATTTCAAATCTTTCTATCCTCCTCGAGTGTATACTACTTGAGCTTAACTTTAAAAGCGCTGTGATGATAGCCTGTCGATATGCGTATAACATTCAATTCTGATGATACAACCACATACAACCTGAGCATGATAGATACCATAAATCTGCAATGGCGCGCAGAAAAAATGACAGTGGTTTCAAAATTCCTATTGAGCTGCGGGTTAATCTGAATTGATGGCACACGCAGCACATCGTGTCGATAATAAATAAACGCATATGCCGTGAAGATAAAAAAGGGTCTTTTCATATATGTATATGTGTACCTAATCTACAACAGCGAATGTTGGAACGACTAACTTGTGAATGTCCAAATGTGCCGCGCGTAGAACACAACGGATGTATTAGTTGCGTATTGGTTGTGTATTGAATGTACATTACACTCTATCGTAAAATAGATTGAAAAATGTATTCAAATATGGAAAACTGTATAATTATTTGTTTTTTTGGATCATTCAGCATAACATTAAAATAATCTAAAATTAAGACAATATAAAATTATGATCCAATTTGCTATTAATCTTTATTTCTTATAAAATAACTAAGTTGTATCATAATACGAAGAGTAAAGAGTTAAAAAAAATGTTACATAAGAAAAAGCTCTTGCGTAATAAGAAAGCCTAATATACTTAGCTAAAACATTTAGCTTTTTCATTAATTAAATGTAAGAGTTATCTT
>QKQZ01005037.1:0-17822 GCA_003595255.1 Solenopsis fugax | reverse complement strand
GTAAGCGTTCGAAGCTTCATATGGGGTCTCTCTGACCCACTTACGTGTTTAAGGGTTAAGACTTTTGAGTGAATTTTTGCCTGTGTCCAATTGAGACAAGTACTTCAGCACGGTTTTCAAGCGAAATCCGTGCATTTTAGACTGTGTCCAATTGAGACTTTGCAGCAACGTTGCAACAATATTTTGCAATGTTCCTGCAATGTTGCAATTTGAACAAAATTTGAANTTCCTGCAATGTTGCAATTTGAACAAAATTTGAAAACAAAAAAACCAAAAAATTTTCAAATCTAGATATGATTAGCTAAAGAAGTACGTACGGAAATTTTAAAATTCTGTTTTTTCTAAAAATGATGCAAGTTTAAAAAAAGAGTTTCATTTTCAGGGAAAAAATTGCGTGAAAAATTATTTCTAAAATAAAAAGTTTGCAACGAAATTAAAAATCTGTACGTACTTCTCTGAGGAATGTTATCCTGAAGGTATAGTTAAAATTTCAAGTAATTTCATGAAGATCTGTTAAAGTTATGCTTTCGCTCAATTTAAAAAATGCAGTTTCGAGAAAAACGCATTTAAAGTTTTTCGGAGCGCTTAGCGCGCACCGTAGGTATTCCGGCAAAATGCCTTTTATAGGGTCTTAGAAACTTTTTCTCCCTATAAAACTATTTGTACCTTATTTCTAAGATCCCAAGGCATATTTTAAGTAAAAAAAATCGATTTTTTGAAAATTTTAGAGTGTCGTTACCCCTTAATTCGAATGTTATCCACCGTCATAAAATGTTTAAAAAAGTATTGTAATTTTAATACGAATATTTAGTACTATACATATAATATCATGGTGCATGCTAAAAGTTCAGAAACAGTTTAATATTACAAAAAATACACGTTTTAGATAAAATTTGTGAAAAAAATATTTTTGCATTGAAAAAAAGGTTTTAACAATTTCTAAACAATTATTAAAGATAATAAACATTTGTATCTCAAGGGAGCAAAAGTCTAATTAAAATAAACTAAAATCCTTTTCTTTTATTTGCGATTATTAATACGCTGAGGACTCCGAAAGGGAGTCGAAACGTTTGTTTTGTTGTTTGAATTTGAACTGTCGTTTTGTTATTTGAATTTGAACTGTTATGATAATAAACTGATCTAATTGTATCAGGTTCCTTTTATTGCGCATTGTTATCCGCGCTGACTCTCATTGGCCTTTGTTATTATTTTTTATTGTTTAAATTTTGAGAGTCCTTGTGTATTCATTATATGTTCTAAAATAAAATGTAATAAATAACTAAATAAGTAATAGTACACATTATTGTAATCCCGAATAATATCCTTATTGAATCATTATATTTATTAATATCATTTTTATGCTTTATTAATATCATATTTATTAATATCATTCATATATTTTAGAAAAGAATTGCTGAATGTGTATTGATCTCCTAAAACTGGGAAAATTTTTTATATAATCATACAGTCTGTCAAGTAAGACCGTGATCGACCTTATTCACAGCGGGTGAAAGGTATCGCCTACACAGTAAAAAATTTTTCGTCCATATGTTAAAATTTTTCTTGTGTTACTACGTTTTGATTACTACTTCAATGTAAAATTAACATACCACTGATATGTTATTATTTTTATAACATTTGAGTGATATCCTGTTGTATCTTATTTTATATAAAATTGAATGAAAAGAGAGTTTAAATAATCCTTCTAAGAATTTGCAGCAATATTTATCTTTTTCGCAGCGCAAGTTTCAATTGGAAATTGGCATTCGCTTCTTTACGATTTATCAATGTTTTTCAGAGGTGCTTCTTGGGAAAATATTCACATTGTTCAATCAAGATTGTGACGGATTACTGAGACAAGATAAATTGCTTGAATTTCTCAAGAGGCGACTGACGTAAGAATATATCCATTATATAAACAACTATATATGTATGCGTACATCATAATCTTTTAATGGCTCTTGAATAATGCTTATGTTTGTCTCATTAAATGTTATTCTTATTTCTTTATTAGATTGAAAGCGTCGTATACGTGCTATGTGGAGAAAATTCAGTAAATCTCTAATTTTCAACAAATATTTTATACTAAAGGGGTAAATCACGTTATCTTATTAAAATCAAATATAGTATAAAATAAAATAAAGTAAATTAAAATTAATAATTTAAATAAGGATACATAACATTGAATCTTATTGCATGTTTACATATTATTCATAATATATTCGTATACAAACGTTTCCTCGCATTGGATCTCAGTGTAGCGTTAGTTATTTATAAACAGACTAAGATTTAAAACAAAATACACCTATAAATTTGATCATTTGCATTATGTATCGTTAGTAAAGACTCCTGAGAAGTAGAATTATGTCTTCAAAGCGTAAAAATTGTTGTATATTGATATATTGAGTCAAATTGCTCCATTGGAGAGTAAAAAGTACCCATAATCGGTTATAAAAATTTATACATCAATTCTGAAAATAAATATTGAAAAATGATCATCATGATAAAACTGCTGTAACGAAATGAGGAAAAAGGATTATCTCCTACGTAATCATGTTTTGCATTTCTTGTTTGTGTATCCTTCTCTTCATAGGCGTCGACTTAGGGGGGAGGGGGAAAGGCAAAACACTTTCCACCAGTCAATAATAAAATTGTTGAAGGACACTACCCCCCAGTAATTTTTATCTTTTTGTTTTATAACAAGCATTTTTTAACAATTACAAATAATTTCTGCGATAAAAATTACGAAAAAACGTGAGCATTTTCTTCTTCAGATTACTAACTCATTTACGACGTAATATTAAATTCTTTAAGCATTTTACATGTATGTACATATGGAAGAAGCGATAAAATTAAATTTAAATGCTGATGAATTGTTGACGAATTTGTTAACCAAGATAAAATCCGATGTGCAAACTTTTTATGTTAATACGAATTATTAAGCTTTTTTCTCGATTTTGCACTAAATATTCTATTTCTATATTTTATTTTACATGTAAAAATATATAATCTACATAATTCTATACTCTTCTACCCTTCGCTAATGTAAAGACTAAAAAAAAAGATCATTATTTATACGTCATTATTTGAAATGCTTTCATCTGTCCCCTCCATCCCCCCCCCTAACATTTTTTCTTAGTCGGCGCCTATGCTTCTCTTCATATTTATCTCCATATTTCCATACTTCCCTCTCTGTATATTTTCCAGTATTTTATATTTTTATTAAATACCGATGTGTATTCACTTTAACCGTTCTATTCCGTCAGTAAACACATGTTGTCTTTGTCCTCTTCGTAATATCAGGTAAGAATTGGAACATCTTTTTTATATATAATCTTTGTTTCTTTATAACAATCTTATCATTGTGATCATTGTAACCATTTCACAATATTCATGTCCGAAATCTAATCTACTAATTTTTACCGATTATGAGCAATACTTTGTATTCCCCAATCAATTGGAGAACAATTTCACTTAAGGTAATATTTTTTACAACAATTTTTACGCTTTGACGACACAATTCTAATCTAATTTGTTAATAATTAGCGCTATACTGAAGATAATCTAATACAAGGATCGAAACATTAGTACACAAATACATTACGAATAATATGTGAACATGCAATAAGATCCAACGTATGGTTCTTTAACTCTTTTATTTAAAATAATTTAATGCATGAATCGAAACATTAGTATACAAATACATTATGAATAATATGTAAACATGCAATAAGATCCAACGTATGACTCTTTAACTCTTTTATTTAAATTATTAAATTTTATTTCTTTAAACCTTATGTAAGTTTTTGTTTCTAAAATTAATAATTATCATGTTGTAGATTGCTGAAAAATTGTTCCGGTTAATTGATTACGAGAACTCGGGTTACGTAACAACTGCCCAAAAAAATGGATATCATAGCTGGCGTGAATAATCCCAGGTAACATGCTTAGGCTTATTATTATTATTTCTCCCGTTCTTATTAAATTTCTTAGTTTTATTAGTTTCACATTATTATTTACTAACTAAAATTTTGTATGACAGACCATGTGCTGACTTCGATAAAGGAAACATAGAATGGTTGGAAAAAATATTTAAACAAACAGTTGGAAACAAGGAGGAAATATGCCTCGAAGAATTCAAAACAATTGTCACTTCGAAAAACGTAAGTAAAAGACATATATTTAGTATTGTTTATCCTTCAAATGCAAAATTCTAATTTCTCGTTTTTCTAATATAAAAAATGTAATTTTATATTTTTTCTCGATGTTACTTCTATTTCTTCTTCTAATTGTGCAAACAAAATTTATCGAATTTTAAATAAAAAAGACGGATGCATTAATTTTATTTACCGACAAATAAATTAAGTGTAATATTAACTTATTACCATTTAGCCGTTCTTTACCGAGAGAGTATTTCAAATATTCGACAAAGACAACTCTGGCGCAATATCACTCTCAGAATTTCTAGACGCCATGCATCAATTTGCAGGAAAATCTCGGAACGATAAGATTAATTTCCTCTTCAGAGTTTATGATATCGATGGTAATGTCTACATTTATTTACTCATATAAATATTTATAAAAAAACTTGTATTTATCCAAAAGTTAAGGAATAAAATAATAAGAGTGATAATAAATAATATAAATAAAGGCTGAGAAATAAAGTTTAAGCACAAATTGTCAACTGTACATGGAAAAAAGTTTATTTATTTCTTTTTTTAAGTTATTGGAAAAACAAAAATTTTGGTTTTTTTTCCAAAAAATTGTTTTTTTACGAAAAAATTGCTGTTTTTGCTGTGTAAATAGCATGCCACCTAATTTTTAATGTTCATCATATTAATATAATCCAGAAAGTTACGTAATCTTTTGTTAAAATTTTTATTTATTCTTCTATTTCTGGTCTTACGAACCGAAACATGACGAGTTATGAACTTAAAAATAAGTGTGAGGGTTAAAAGTAACTATAAGAGTTAGGGTTAAAAAATCATACCGTAAAAAAGAGTGACTTTGGAACTGGTGAAGTCACTATGATACAATAATATTTTTCAATTTTAAATTCTATAGCGTACTCATATCTACGGTTGCAAAAAATTGTGATTAAGTAAGATGTCTTTCAAATATTTTAAGAAATAACAATTCTACCTAAGAAAAACGAGCTTAAGAGCCGTACTAGGTGTTTTTGCGCTCAACACCTAGCACGACTCTTAAGCTCGTTTTTCTTAGGTTGAATTGTTATTCATATGAGCCCTAATCTCGTTTATTTGTTTTAAGAAATATTTTAAGAAATGTTTACTTACAATTAGATGTAAACCATCTTCATTACTTTACATTGGCTTTTTCAAATGACGAAAGGTGATGGCTTAATACAATTTCACGAGCTGGAACATGTAATGAGAGCTTGCTTGGAAGAAAATGGATTAAAGTTCAGCGACGAGCAAATAAAAAAACTAACAGTTGCACTTATTGAAGATGCTGATCAAGGCAACAAAGGAGCGATTACTTTTGAAGCTCTAAAAAAGCAATTAGAGAAGCGTGAAGGTCTGCTGGAAAATCTCTCAACCAGGTTAGAAAAATTATACAAGATTTGGAAAAGTAAAAGACTTCGTACATTTTATATGAAAAAATGGCTTCGGTCAAATTAGCTGAAATTCAAATATGTTTTAGTTTAGGTGATTCTGAACAAAAGTTTCCTCTGACAAAAAATCCTACAATCAATAGTTGTAAAGATACGATGATTTGAAGTGAGTGTTAGTGGAGTTTAATCCTTTGTTGCACGGTTTTATGTAATGAATGTAATTTTGTGACTCATATCCGACAGGGCTTTGAGGATTGACGAATCCCGTGTGAAAAATACAAAATCAAAATGGCGGATTCAATATCACGAACGAAATCAATTTTCGAAATCAATTGAATTCGCTTGAAACTCGGCATTGAACTCGCTTGTTACTCGGGAGTTTTGGAGGTTTCTAATTACGAATCACGATTAAATATGAGATAAATTGCTAAAAGCTGCGAATTCGGTCATTTACAATTTACCAACTGGCTTTCAATTACATTCATTTCAACAACTTAGTTTTTAGGTTGTTAAATATAAATCCGATGTTAAAGTTGACAAATTCAAATTGGTGGAGTCAATATGGTGAATGTCAAAACTGAGAAATCCCTGTATTATTGCAAAAATTTAGATATAGAAGTCTTTTATGATACTGAATACGAATTCGATGTCAAAATTGACAAATTAAAAATAAAAAATAAAAATTAAATCATGTTTGAATTTTAGCAAATAATATTATATAGGAATTTTTGTGTATGTTAAATTCCTGCATCTTTCGCACTTTATTTCATGTTTAACCATGAATATCTTTTTAACTATTGCTGATAAAAATTCCTTTTGAAAGTCCTAACTACATACTTAATTTTGATTACAGTCGAACTTTTCTAGCACGTCACATTTTGTAATATGACAAAGTACGAAAAAATAATCCATTTTAATTGTAAATTTCTCAAAATTGTGACGTGATGAAGCAATTTGAATAGCAGATTTGTATTCAGCAGCCAGAAAACTATGAGAAGTAGGGTTCATTACGGGTTTCGAAAAAAAAGTCTTTGTACCACAGTGTTGTATTCGTTTAAAAAAAAACGGTGCAATGTTAAACTCCAATAGCACTTATTTCAAATCATCGTATCTTTTAAACTATTGATTGTAGGACTTTTTGCCAGAGAAAACTTTTGATCAATCCCATCGAAATAAATGGGCCTAAACTAGAACATATTTCAACTTCAGGTAATTTGACAGAAACCATATAAAATTTTTTCATATAAAATGTGCTACGTCCTTCATTCAATTAATATTAATAATAGAGTTCTAGATGTTCGTTCAATCATTAAATTAACTTCTAAATTCTTAAACAAATTCTTAAAGCAAATAGTAAATATAAAGAATAAAAATATAATAATCGCAGCATAGACCGATGGTTGGTACCACCGCAGCCGAAGATAAAGCAAAAATCAATTTCGGAAACTTTTTCATCCCTTCTTCCGTATCAACTCACCAAGCAATACATAAAGAATAATTATGTTTTTATTGCTTTTATTTCGATGTTCATATTTATCAACGTGGCTCTCTTCGTCACCCGTCTCTACGAATATCGAAATGACAGTGCCTATATAATGCTCGCGCGTGCTTGCGGTAAGGAAAGTATAATAATAAGCATAAGCTAGTCTATTTTACTTACTAGCACTTAAATATATATATATATCATAATTAAAAATATAATAACTTCATTCCAGGTAAAATTCTCTTTAAATAAAAAATTAATTTTTAGCAAATATTGATTAATATTAATTCTCGTATTAAATTTCAATTAAATTAATATTTAACAGAAATGTAAAAATTAAAATTATTTTGAAAATATGTTTTAGGGCAATGTTTGAACTTTGATTGCACATTCATCCTAGTCTTCATGTTACGACAGTGTATTACATTTTTGCGATCGCATAGCTTCAACTCCATAGTGCCTCTAGATCATCATATATATCTTCATAAAATGACGGGGATATTGATCGGAATCTTCGGCACTGTACACACTCTGATGCATCTTATTTATCGCGGTATATTTAGTTAATAACTTTCGATTTTATTAATAATGATCTCATAGGTGACATGACGGCATAAATTAAAATGCTGAAAACGTTTTGCTAAAATTCTAGCAATGTGTTAATCTTTACTCTAAGAATGTGTTAATTTTTATTGCTTTAATATTTAATTTAATATTAAATTTAATAACTTCATTATATATTAAATTATTCTAATTTTATTTATACATATATAAGATTAAATTAAAATTACAATTAATGATATCTAAATAAATACTTGTAGGTACGGTAATAATAAAAGACAACGAGATAAAAAGCGAAAACTATACCATGTTTGAATGGTTGTTAACGAGTCAACCTAGTCAACAAAATTCGACCGAAAAATTCGGTCTGGTGGCAGGCAGTGCATATCCAACTGGAGTAGTTCTGTTTATTATACTCGTCATTATGATTGCTTGTTCCATGTCGTTTGTACGCCGTGGAGGTTGTTTCCAGGTACGAATACATTTTGTATTATTATATCCAGTTGCTTTTTAATTTTAATTTTAATCTTTACGATCCAAGATTTGTAAGAGGAATACTTTCATCGTCCTTTTAATGAGAATAATTCTTTGTTGTAAGATATTTCATTGGTCCCATCTGCTATACATACCATTCTGGATTCTGATGATCTTCCATGGCCCTAACTACTGGAAATGGTTTGTTGGCCCAGGTATTATATATTTAGTGGAAAGAATTCGTCGGCTGGTGTGGTTGCGTTCTCAGCAGGGAAAAACACATATAATTTCCGGTGTAATTCGGCCTTCGGAAGTGATTCGCCTGGTCATCAAGAGACCTCCCCATTTTCATTTTGATCCCGGTGATTATGTGTTTATTAAAATTCCGAAGATAGCAAGATACGAATGGCATCCTTTTACAATTAGCAGTGCTCCCGAACAAGAAGGCAAGCTATTAAATTCTTACATTTTGATTGTCATTGTTTTTCCTTATTGAAATTGAATTTGTATATAATTTATAATTTTGTATCAAAATTAATGTATAATTGTTGTACAGATTATATAACGTTGCACATTCGTGTGTGTGGTGAATGGACCAAGAGTTTGTATTCACGTTTTAAGAAAGAGCAAGAAAAACCTCATTGTGACATTTCAGAAAAGAAACCGTAAGATCGTATTTCAATTAAAAATTTATGCAAAGTCCATACACAAAATATTGTAATGTTGTATCGTGTAAAATGCAATTTATTTAATAGTATTGTAACAACTAAATTATGATGTTCATAACATAATTCACACATTATACGTACAACCACAAAACTAATTGTCCGAACATAGAATATTAGGAGTTTATTTTAAGCTACAAATTCATCAAATAATATTAATTTTTTAGAGAAGCTTGATTAGAAGCGTGAAAATAAAGTTAGATGTCATTAATTAATAAAATTAAATTTAAAAATGTATTTAAATAAAATAAACAAAGCACCGATTCTATTTTATCCCTATCATTATCTGTTTTTACTTGAGTCTGAAAATGTGTGCAGAAAGTAATAAAATTGTGGCGAAATAATATTGCAGAAATAAAATAATTTCATATACAATCTCACGAAACTAATTGCCCAAACAGACAGAATATTGTGAATTTATTTTATTCTACAGATTAAAAACGCATTTTGGAAATGCTTGAGTTTTCACTTTCAATCGAGTTTTTCTTAAGAATTATAATATTTGATGAATTTGTAGCCTAAAATATCCTTCCTTTTCCTATATCGGATCAATTACGCTGTATCGGGTTTTATGATTACTAGTTTTTAATATATCTCTCATTGTACAGTTTCTTCAGTACCAAAAGGGCATCATTTATCATGACACAGAAAGCTTTGAAGGAATCCATGCCTCATACTCACACTCCGAACAACCCCACGTTCGTTTCTGACCTATCAAATGTCGTGCCACCTTCTCATGCATCAATAAATGATGAGTCAACACATTTAATAAATGTTACAGAACGTAAGCCTTATTTTAAAAAATAATATATAATTGTATAAAAGTCGAAAGAGTAATAGAAACAAATTTGTATTAATCGTAAAATTAGGTTTTTTATTTGTGTAATAAATTTGTATAATAATAATAAATATATTTTCCTTCTGCATTTGAAGTATCATATGCTAAGACAAATAAAATAATACCAGGTACACCTACATTAGTACAAATTGCGGTGGAGGAAGAAAAATTGAGTCAAGGGTTAAGTGAAGCTATCGATAGTTCGAATAATTTAGATGTAAAATCCAACAGTTCTTCTCAACCAAGTATAAATTATCCTATATGTAATCGATTGGAGGTAGATCATTCAATAGTTTTTATTATATTTCCTTAAGATCCTTTAAATTATCATTAAATTGTTTCGAGTGAATAACGTGTCGTTATTATAGATCTTTTTAGACGGTCCTTATGGAGCACCGTCAAGTCACATTTTTCGAGCGCAGCATGCTGTCCTGATCGCCACAGGAATCGGAGTTACACCCTTTGCCTCTATATTGCAATCAATTATGTATCGTTATTGGGAAGCGATACACACCTGTCCAAAATGTTCTTTCTCCTGGGCTAGTGAAATTCCGCATACTGTAATGAATTTACGGAAGGTAAATAGATTCGCATTTTTTCATAAATCTCTTTCTCATCTACTAATTTTATTATTTTAGGGTAAAATTCTTTTAAATTATTGATGCTCAATAATGTTGCTATTAATATTGTGAAGTTTGTATTAGCGGAAAATATTAATGCGTATAATATTAATATATGCAAAATAAAATTTTCAATTTAAATAAATTTCGTAAATTGAAATATTAAATACATCATAGAAGTGTCTACTGTGCAACATTTATTGCATTTAGATTTAATGAAAACTATTTCATAGGTGGATTTCTTCTGGATTAACCGTGACCAACGTTCGTTTGAATGGTTTATAAACTTACTGTCTTACCTCGAAATAGAACAGGCTGAATTAGGCACCACCATGGAACATTTTCTGGAGATGCATATGTACATCACAAGCGCATTGCAAAAGAGCGACATGAGAGCAGTTGGCTTACAATTAGCACTAGAGCTTCTGCACGAAAAGGTTAGAAATAAATGTTTATAGTTATATATATGTAATTATTTAAGTATCTTCAGTTATGCTATTAGTTTTCATAAATCTAGTAGAATTTCTGTGTTAATAGAATTTAAATAAATAATAAATTTGTCATTAATCTTCTTTATTGTTATTACTTCTCGTTAATCAGGAAAAACGGGACCTCGTCACAGGCTTGAAAACCAGAACGAACGCGGGTCGTCCCGATTGGGATAAGGTATTCAAGGAACTCAAGGAAAAGAAGAAAGGAAAAATTACGGTCTTTTTTTGTGGAAAATCACACAAACTCGCCAGAACTCTTCGACATAAGTGCGATAAATTCGGATTTTACTTTAGAAAAGAATCTTTCTGATATTTTAGAAAAAAACAAATATAATAATTATTATTATATTGGAAAACATATTGTGTATGAAAAATATTAACATAGAAGTTAATAACACAGGGCTCCGTTTTAAGACTTCTTTTCTGTTGTTTGAATAAAATTTATCATTTCCTATGTATTTTTGCGCGCTAAACACGAATCCGGCAAACAAATTGCTCCATCACGTCAGGTTTTTGAGAAAAGTGTGGTTAAAGGTGTCAAAAACGACGTTTTTTGACATATTCGTGATTTTTTTGATAGCAAAGTAAATTTTTTTTCTACTTCTGCTTACGCCATCTTAAAGTGTCAACTTTTACCTTTAAAATAGATTTTTTTCTAACGCCATACGTTTTTCTTTTACCGACTTAATCTCTGTGTAGTCACGTACGTTTTACGACCAACACATTTAACCTCATTTTTCTCAAAAATCTGACGTGATAGAGCAATTTGCTTACCAGATTCATGTTCAGCGCGCAAAAATACTTGGAAAATGGTAACTTTTATTCAAACAACGGAAACCACGTCGGCCAGTAAAATATTGGTCATGTCGTGACTACACATTACACAGAGATTAAGTCGGTAAAAAAAACATATGGCGTTAAAAAAAATCCATTTTAAAGGTAAAAGTTGACACTTTAAGATGGCGTAAGCGGAAGTAGAAAAAAAATTTACTTTGCTAGCAAAAAAATCACGAATATGTCAAAAAACGTCACTTTCGACACCTTTAACCATACTTTTCTCAAAAACCTAATGGAGCAATTTGCTTGCCGGATTCGTGTTCAACGCGCAAAAAGACATAGGAAATGATAAATTTTCTTCAAACAAAAAAACTACGGAGCCCTGTGTAATTTGTGTATACATTTCTGTGTTATTCCCACGAATTATGGATGTATATGTATAATATAATTTTTCTTTAATATTTGTTATAATTTTAATTTATACTCACAAATAATCTTTTAATCCTTTCAGATACCAAATTTCTAATATTCAATACATATTATTTCATGTAATCAAAATAACGTTTCTGGCCGCAATTTATTTCATTTTTCTAATTTTTTACATATCTTAATCAATGTCTTTTATCATTCTAGCCATCTCGTGCAAAATCCAGACGGTTGTCAAGGTCAATAAGAAATACATCTGACGTTCTGTCATAATTTAATAAAATTAATTTTTTGTTATCCTCTTTTATTATCGCAAAGTATAGTTGTTGAGGTCTTCTGCTCACATATCATTCCTCTCTGTTACTTGAAAATTATTGTGACAAATTAGTTTAACTGAAATTTTGCAAAAATAAATTTCTAAATCATTTGAAATTAGTTACTAATGAATTGTGTGCAATTTGATACAAATAGAAGTTATAATCAAAGCAAATCGAAGTAATCGAAAAATCTAAATGCTTCAATCTGTTTAAAATTCATACAACATTATTTAAAACGGAACTAATATTATATAAAAATTTTTAACCTATTGACCGCCTAGTTTCTAAGATAAAAGCTTAAGTTAAAGTTTTATGAATAACATCTCCTAACTGATGCATTGAATAACTGTGCAATTATTGTGCGGGCATTTTGTTATCTGGGTATATAAAAGAAAATAAAAACAATGATAAAATTAGTAAACTTATTTTTATTTAAGTGCAAATAAAATATGTGACTAGTAAAAGATTATAATACTGCAAAATTTCTTTAACTTGTTTCTTTGTAAAGACCTTTTTTAGGCAACTTTTGTAAATATTAATAATTTATTGCATTGTCAATTAAAAATTATTGATTGATTACTTACATTAATGAAAAGCACATGAGATAGAATGAATTAATAGTATAACAGTACAACGAATGTTGATCACTAATAATACAACCTTTAATATTATAAATTCAGGCTGTCAAACATGTGGACAGACATTGGGACTGCCCAAAATTTAGCTATATATAAAATTAATTATATAAAAAACCATATAGAATATACTCAAAGAATTATTTTTAATTAAAATATTAAAACATTTCTCAGCAAACAAGGTGACGTCTAATGACGTCTTAATGACGTCCCTAACGTCAACAAGACGTCATTTGACGTCTTCTTGTTTGCTGGGTTCTTTGAAAAGTTAAGAGGATCTTTTATCTGTGTTACAAAAATCACTTTCTCTTAGTAAAATGATTAAGAATTGAAGTCTATCATCTCATCAACAAAATATCTCAGCTCATTGTATTAATTAAGGACCTGGAACGAAATTTCATTTCTGTTTGATTACGATTACGGTCTGAGGCCATACTCAATTTTCAGTTTCGGTTTCGATTCCGGTCTTTTTACCAATAATAGTGATCATAACCATTTGGATTTTGGTCTTTTTCGATTACGGTTATGGTTGTATAATTACTTATTGTAAAATTTATAATGTATAAAAGTAATACATATATAAATTGCATATTATAAAAAAATTCCTGTTTATTGTAAACAAAAAGTTTACAAATTATTGGAGGTTCCGGGTCTTTCAAAGTCATCATTTTTCTGTATTTGTTCCTGTTTTATTTCAGCAACTTCAATTGTCAATGGTCGTTGTTTTACTAGTTCTCTATAAAATAACATATTAATCTTACACAAATTATCATAATAAAAGCAAAGAAATAAAAAAGTAACCCTTCGTAGATACCCTGTAATATCACTGTTTACCTAGAACCTAGAACTATATATCTATGGTCTTAAAAGTTCAATTAAGATTTTTAAATTTTTTCGGTGCTATAAAAGAGCCGAAAAAATTAAAATACAATTTTTAAAGCTATAAAAATTTAGTTTTACTATTATAAAGATCTCATTCTTTTGTATTTATTTTATAATCAGAAATTGGAGAAAAAATTAATATTTAAAATCAACTGCGTATCCACGGAGCGTTAAAAACATGAATGTAAATATACAAACCTGTCATCTTTATTGATAAAAATTCGGTTAGCTCTGACCAAGAGTTGATCCTCCAAAATTGCTTCATCGGCATTTGTTCTTAGCTGGGATAGCACGAATTTTAATCCTGAAAATAGCCTTTCGACGCTCACTTGCGTGGCTGGCACTGCCAAAATGATCATCGCTAATTTGTACAATTCTGGTTGAGTCATACTTTTTTCTTGCCAGAATTGCAAGATATTAGTTTTCCTTGGGATTTTACTCTGCCCTTGGAAGTAGCTATCTAATAAAATTTCAATCCGTCGCAAGGAAATACATCCATGTAGTTGAACAAATGAAGGTGATAATGATCGTGAAGTATCAGAATTATCTCTTTTAATTTGTGAGTGTATCTCTTTTAATTTGAAAAAGCTCTCGATATCGTCGTTCGTTGACTCTGATCCACTTGATGAGCATTCTTGTGAGTCAGAGTTTGATGTGAATAAGTCTTCTTGCAAGAGCATTATTTTTGCCCACAGATGTATTAAGTGAGTTTTTGCTTTTTCTATCTGCGTCTTCTCTAATATAATTTTTAATCTTGGATCTAGAAAGAGAGCAGATAACAACACATCATTTCTCAACAAGTGCTTTTCCCGAGATATCATACATTCGAAGATGAGCATTGCAAAAGGAGAATTCATTTTCTTCATCGCCAATTTTGTCTCTAACCAATTGCTGAAAAAATCGCTAAGAGTCAGTTGTTCAGCTTGGAGTTTTTCTGTGCACATTTTAATTGGCTGTAGAGTTCGGCACACCTCTTCAATTATTGCCCATTCTGTATCAGTTAGTGTCTCGAACTTTTCGAATTTTGTTACAGCCAGTTCGGTGCAATAATCCTTCAGTAATAATAATCTATCGAGCATAATTATAGTCGAGCACCAACATGTTGGGCAGTCAATTATCGGCTTCTTCAAATTTTGTTTTTTGAGCATGAATAAAAAAGTTGGTGTTCTCAATTTCTTCACAAGTCTTCGAGCCTTTTTTATCAAGGATAAAATGCCTTCAGCTTCTTTGATTTTCAATGCGTCATCCACGATCAGCTGTAAGGTGTGGGCTGCACATCTCACTCCTAAAATTGTTAACAAATAAATATTGATATTTTGTTATGCAAAAGTAAAATATTTATTTCTAATTCGATTTAAAACCTAAAAGAGATACGTTTCTAAATAATAAATATAATTTGTTTTTAAATAATATTTTTAATGTATCCTAAAATAATTTAAATAAATATTTGAAACCTTGTTAAAATAATAGTTATTAAAACGCCGCACCTGTTAATATGCTATTTGAAAAATTAGAATCTAGACTGTTTTCAATAACTCGTAGTATATTTTCGGCGTGATCCTCTGGTTCGTTTTCTTCACTCTCTTCTATAGGTTCGTCCAATTCGAACTGCAGGTCTAAGTCGACGTCATCAACATTAGCGCGTTTGTTTACGTTCGTTTCATCAGACTCACTATAGTCTAAAGATAGCATATTTACAGCCTTCAACATATTTGTACCGCTATCTGTGGTGACGGTGTATATTTGATCCATATATATGTTATAACGATTACATACATTTCTTATAATTGTAGCTAAATATGCTCCTGCAAATTATGATTACACATTATAGATTAAACAATTAATATTTCTCTCAGCAAAATATACAATACAGTTATTAACCATATTTACATACTTGTAGGTTTTTCCTTTAATTCGATAAGACCCAAGGTTCTAAGCAAAATTTTTGAGCTTTTAATGTATTGTATATTAATACCCAAAAATGACCTGTCCAAGTGCGTGACTGCGTCTATTTTTATCGAAACCATATTGTTTATCACATCCTCTGATATTTCTCTCCTAATATTGTTTGCTTCTTCGGCAACTTTTTTTTTAATTGATTCCGGTGTAATTGAGAATGTTTCTTTTCTTGTTTGTTCTAGTTCCTGTTTGATTGGGTTTACGATATTTAGAAACCCGGAATCATTAAAGATGCTGAAAGGCCTCCCATTGACTGTTACAAGATCAACGCAACTATTTTCCAAATCTCTTCGTGTCATTTTTACTTTGATAAAATTTGTCTCATCGATTTGAAGTTGATCCTTATTCTTCGATATCTTCCTACTCTGTGTTTCATTATTTTTAACTGTACTTGAAGAACCAACATTAAACTGACTCTCCTTGAAGTCGTGGAAACGGAGTAAATGTCTCTTTAAGTTTGTTCCGTGTTTACCCTATAAAAAATATTTTCTTTATTATCCTACTCAGTAGCGAGATTCTTAACGATATTGTCGGTAATTGTTACATTAATGTATAACGATACTTATCGTTGCGCAGCTTTTTTATCATACAATATCTGCGTAACAGCAATATAACAATACTGATACTATCGTTAAGAATTCCGCTAGAGGGAAGGAAATAATGTAACGCCATTATTACTTTTATCGTTAGTTTTCATATCCCGATAAGACAACATTTATTAAATTATATTAATAATTATACGAAATCTTGTATAAAAATTATAATCAGCAATTATGTATAGGTACATTTACAAAAATAGATGTAGAAGTATTGACCTTTTATAAAATATTGATAATTATTTGTTCAAATAATTTCGAAATAGTATTTCGGTAAAACTATAACGATATGGCGAATCATCTTAGTGATATATTTACAAAATTAAATATGGAAAGAAATTGTTCAATAATTAAGAAAAATATTTTTAGCTGCGTTATGTGTAAAACATTTAAAAATATAATTAATCCAAATAAATATTTGCCAAAATGCACAATTATTCCTAAATTATAATGTAGAAATATTGTTGTATGAAATATTACACATTCAGCATGGTAACATTTTACATGAAGAATCAAACGGTTTTTCAAATAATTGTAAAATATTTATATCTCAAATTTAGATTTATCTAATTTTTTACAAATATTATTTAGAGATTTTATTTCGACAAAATTGCTTTGTTCTAACGTATCATCTTAGAGCAATTATTCAAAATTTTGCTCAATGCTATTATTATACAATATTCGCACAATGTGTCTATCGGGGTAATAACAATTTTGTAATGATGTTACGATTTTTAATGACGGTAACGATAACTAACTAAATGCTAAGGTTGGAAAAGTCACTTTAAAAAGTAATTTGTCACCATTACGCATTATTTTAGGTGTTAATTGAAAAAAAGTAACGATCGTTACTTGGAACATGCGATATTAAAATAGATTTTCAATACTAACAGTGACTTTCCGAACGCAGCCTATTCTGTACAAATATGCAAAATACGATCTACATCAACAAGAACAGACAGTTCACAAACATATTTTAAGGCAGATTACTGTAATCGCAGCCTTGTTTATTGTAAAATTATCGTAACACACATTCTATAAACATGTGTCCATAACCTTAACCGACACTTATCGAAAAGTTTATACATCTTTATAAAATTATAAACTTACTGTTATCAATTTCTTGCAGATAATACAGACTGAAGTATTTGTTATTTTATCATAAGTGAAATGCTTGTGCGCTTTGTTGGTAACTGTCCTACCCATATTAAATCTTTAAGTTCTGCACATGCTTCAATCACAGTATGTGCTTCAGTCCTAAGCCCGCCGCAGACGATGCATTTTTCCTTACTAGATTGCTTGCGTGCTCCTATGTTGATGTACTGGAAATGTTAAGAAATGTGCAGCCTACGCTGGCCTACGCAGCCTACTGGCCACGCTGCTGGCTCGTCTTGGCTCTGGCCACAGTATATACAGTAGCGCAACTCCCTGTCGGCACCTTTGATGTAAGCGTGTACGAAATT
>QKQZ01005023.1:0-11257 GCA_003595255.1 Solenopsis fugax | reverse complement strand
GCCGCCGCTCAAGTCGGATAGCGATCGCTCCGATCAGTCTAAGCGCTGGAAATCACGACTTGCCTGTCGGGACAGGTCATTTGTTGGATCACGATGTGATAGGCGTCTGAAGATCCAACCAATTCGATTTTCATTCTAAGTTTCCAGAGATTTAAAGGATGTAGGAAGACGACGACACATCTAGGTTTCAGGTGTGAAATTTTTATTCTTTATCATATTTGTCAAATAATTTCACTGAATTTCAAAATAAAATTGCGAAGCAAAATTGCGATCATATTTGGGCTTGAGCATATTTATTCTTTTTATCCAGGAAGAAATTTTTCAATTCCTCTTTGGAAGAGATCTTAAGTTTTTCTGATTTTTATCCGACTTTTATTCGATTTTCCCTATACTTAAATAAAAAAAAAGATAATGAAAATTGATTTGCGAGGTATAATGTTTATTTCACCTCATATACGACGAAAGAAAAATAAGAGATATATTTCACAGAAATATATGTTCCGTCATCACAATCGAATTTTTTTTATAAATAATAAATATAAAAAAACGAGTGACAATTGCTTTTGAATATTTCGATTTTTTTCTTTAGTGTACCATATTTTTTCTATTCTGAACGAAAGTGTTCAATGATAAACAGAAATTATTTTGATGCACAATTGTTTGATGATAACAATAATTTGCTAATAAACCCATTATTAGGCTAAAAGACTATGTACATACAGAAGTGAATTAATTATTCATCTTCTAAGAATATTAATTTACTATTTACGCATTTCGGGTTCTGAAACTAGAAATAAAAATCTCTAATTTAGAATTTCATCTATTTCGCCAAAGTAAACCGAAAAAATAATTATGATGAGTATGTATATGAGAAAATTTAATCACGTGTGCAATGCATTTATATTGCCAGTTATATTCCAATAATCTGTTTTATATTCATGTTACGTATTTTCAACCAAACACTAAAAAAAGTTTATATAAACACGTGTCTAGAAATGTTTAATTATGAGGTAGGAGGAATTTTATTGTGAAACAGTGAATATCTTGGCACCGACGCGATTGATAAAAAATTGTTTCAGACAAAAATTATATGAAAAGGGATAAATAATGGTAAAATCAATTTTTGAAAGAATCGATTTTTCAAAGTTACATAAAGGTTTCATTTCATTTTTTTCAATATAATTCGTTTAAAGTAAAAGTATTAAAATAGAGCTATGAAAGATGAAGATCAAAAGAAAAAGATCAATGAAAAGATCATTGAAAAGATCAATAGTACAAGATATTTTATACTTTATTCTAGCATTTTATACTATATTTCGACATACGCTCAATTGCTTCGTTTTCAAGATATTCCACTGATTAGCAATAAATTGTTTTTTAATTTCTCTCCTTTTTTAATTTTTTTATATATGACGTTCGAGAGAAAGATAATCTATCGAGTAACTGACCCTCCCCGCGAACGATGTTGACCTCCGGAGGAGGAGAAACTTCGAGAATTGTGGGAAATTATAAATAGAGATTAGCGAGGAGAGAAGTCTCGCTGAAGTACATGTATATCACGATTTCTTTTAATAACGCAAAGCTGACGTCTTGGTCCAGCCGTACATTCACGATTTCACGGTAACGAAGAGGCTCCGGTGCTCCTGAATCCTGCGAACGATACCGGAACGACTGGAATTTCGTCTTATAACGAAAGTCGATTATATCCGCTGCGTTCTGGGTCAGGAAAGCATCGAGTGCAGCTGGTGCTCGTTAGAATAATGGAGTGACAATTACGTCACCGCGAAGTTATATATGTAAAACGGTACTCTCGTACGAGACCTTAATGTCGTCGTCGCAGTAATTCGGCGATTTTTACAGTCGCAAACATTCTCAAACGGGACTCGTGTGCGGACACATGTGGGTCAGGATGCGTGCATCAAATTACGTGCGGTTACGCGCCTTTTTTTTTACGTCTAACCGGCCGAGGGAAATTACGACGATACCTAACGATATCTCTTAGATATCGGTACTTTCTAACGATTCGCGTGGCATCGAGTGTCGTTCTGACTAGTTGCTCGAAAGGAACCAGTATCTTCTTTTATCCTAAACGATCACCCTTTAGCACACGCACATACACACGCACGTGCACGCATAAACGAATAAGTGTCACATATTCTTGGTACGTATTTTCATCAGTCAAACATTAAAAAAAGTCGAAATAAGAACATAATGTTCAAAAGAACAGGCTCAATGTATGCATATTATAACGTAAAAAGCGCAAGATTAAGGTCAAAGAACGAGCATAAATTAGGTTGGACAGAAAAAACAGACATAATTTGCTAACATGAAGAAATTTTGTTTCTTCNATTTGCTAACATGAAGAAATTTTGTTTCTTCATACACTGAAAAAAAAGTCTGGTTATAACTACCAAATGTATAGTGAAATAATATCAATTAAATATTTTGTCAATTTATTTTTATTTTTCTAAATGTTTAGTAAGTATTATCAAATCTGATAAAAATTACTAAATATTTAGAAAAGTAAAATTATTTTTGGTTACATTGACCAAATATTTAATTGATACTATTTCACTATACATTTGGTAATTATAATCAGTCTTTTTTTTTCAGTGTACAAGTATATTATGTCTGTTTAAGATTATCAAATTCTTTCAAGATGGTTTTGTAATATATTCTTGCTTATATGTATGAAACAATGAATTGTTGATTTGATACTAACTTTTTTCTGTGCAACGAACGCATTATGTCATTGGAGATTTAGAACGCGCTTTTCAGCGATTTTCATTCGAGCGCGATAGGATTGCGAGGCGCGTAATCGAGCGACTCACTCTGAACGTGGACTGCGTTGCGTACTGATCAGAAGAAAGGTCTTCGCGCGGGTATCGCAACGGATTCATTAATAATTGCATCGGGATATATCGGCGGGCCGTTACTTCATACAGGACGATACGTACGTACGTATCAACAGACGGGAGAGCGAGACACACGCGGTACACCCTCGTTACGGTGCACCCGAGACTTTCACATTCTGCCAACGGCGCGCACGAAGTCCATAAATCCTTATTAGCGATTAGACCATCCGAAATGTAATAACGATCCACCGTGCGCCACCGGATTGTATCATTAGCCGATGATGGATGATTGCGTTGCGCAATTAACAATTACCGGCGCACGTCGAACGCCCGGAGTGCGCGGCGACTGATTGTGAATCCGAGTGCAGCACAAGAGGCGACGTCCGCTGCCATCGAGATAACGAAGTCGTGACATTTCACGAGCTGCGAATTCAACAAAGTTTCCGGACAATGTGATTTTAGTCATTCAAATTTGATCGACGTTATAAGCGATATTATCGTTAGGGGAAAGTTGCCGAATGCATATATAATCAACATTTAGTGACAAAAATAAGAAGTGAATGAGAAATAAGTAATATAGACAACAATTTAACAAGTTTCAATTTTGTTTTGTGCATGCTATCAGTATTTTAGAAAATTGGGTACATCTGGTGTAAATTTTTCATCAACTTATATAGTTTACAATAACGTAATTATGCAATTTTATTTTAAATGTTAATTTTCATAAAAGAAAGCTTGTTAAAGAATATTTTACATTCATTGTATATAAGCACAGAAAGAAATGAGTATCAAATCAACAATTCATTGTTTCGTATATAAGCAAGAATATAAAATCTTCTAAGAAGAACTTGATAATTTTAAACAGACATAATTTGTTTACATGAAGAAACAAAATTTCTTTATGTTAGCAAATTATGTCTGTTTAAGATTATAAAATCTTCCAAGAAGAATTTATATTCTTGCTTATATATGAAACAATAAATTGTTGATTTAATACTAATTTTTTTTTCTGTGTACACATTTACAATTATTATAAAAATTAAATCGATATTTTTATAAACTCTATCAAGTTTCCTAATTCGTACTATCACAAATTTTACTATAAAGAAATGATACTAATGTAAGATTAATAAGTGATGATAGTAAAATTAATTGCTATGAATAAAAATGTATCAAAAATAAATTCAAACCAGTTTTATTTCAGTGTTTTTACCTTTTCATTATTGTTTATTAATTATTGAATATTTGATCGCTATTTCGATAAATTATTAATAAAATAAATATTAGTTAATGTCTCCTTACATTTTTAATTACTTTAATTCATAAATGCGATATTTTCAAAGACGATACGATTTAAGAGAACACAGGTACATTGAAAAAAAGTCTGATTATAACTACCAAATNAAATGTATAGTGAAATAGTATCAATTAAATATTTTGTCAATATAATCAAAAATAATTTTATTTTACTAAATGTTCAGTAAGTATTATCAAATCTGGTATAAATTATTAAATATTTAGAAAAATAAAATTATTTTTGGTTACATTGACTAAATATTTAATTGATACTATTTCACTATACATTTGGTAGTTATAACCAGTCTTTTTTTTCAGTGTACGCTTTAGACGATCGGTTTTTTAAATCACACCTTTTGCAGTTTTGTTATAAAAACTTATAACAAATTAATTTGTTATTATTGAAAGGTTTAATAGATGACTGAAATATTGAGCTACAATTTCCAACTTTAATTTGTACCAAAACAACACTAAATGCGAAATATAATAAAAAAATAGCTTAAATGGTACGCATTTGGCAGCTCTCCCCTATACGTGTGCAATATTGTGTGCGCGCTACATGCAGCGGGATTTACTCCGATTGGAAAGTTGAGGACCAACCGCGGTCTCGAGAACTTTTCTTAAACTTACTTGAGTATCAATCAGCTTATTTCTATCCAATTACACGCTATGGAACATAAACGCGAAGTGAGTATAGTTAGCTTTTCCCTCCAGTCGATTTGGCGATCATCGATCACTTCCGCCTGATCGAACTGCCACTTGGTTCCGAAAGTCGGACCCTCGGGCCCGAGCGCGAAGTCCGTAATTCAATGGGCCCAATGAAAAACGTCCTCTTCCGCGCGATATGCGCGCACCGTGCGAGCCCCGTGAAGTACTCCGTTCCGTACTTTCGCCGTTAAATAATTCTGTCTCGTGAGCGACGTAATTTCCTCTCCCCCCTTTTTTTTTTATTACGAAATATCGTTCTCCCGTCACCGCGAATCGCGAATTTTAGAATGAGACTTAGAGACTGAAACGGGAAAGAAATGGCGCGTGAAACTCCTCTGTCGGCGTTTTCGAGAGAGGCACTAAACATCGGCCGCAGTCGCACGCCCGCAGAAATATAATTTAATGAACCGTAAACCCGCGCGGCGGCGCGGCGCCGACACTTGCTCGCGCACTTCGAAATTACGTTTCTGGTTTCGTGCGTCGTAAAATTCACGGTGCGCCTCTCGTTTCTCTAATTGATCGGGACCGTAAATCTCCCCTCGTCCCAGTTCGCGAGAGCGGGCGATTTTAATAAGATGTGAATTAAATAAAAGCGGGACGCGGCGGCGGCGGCGACGCGTCCGCTTTATCTCGATTTATTTTACGGATGTATGTCAGAATTTATTACGACTTGTAATCGCGCGTAACTGAGATACATCATATTAAGCGGCAACAAGGTAAAAGGCTATCGAGAGATTCCCTTACATCTGTAAGGCGTAATAATTAACTGGCGCTTAAAATTTTACAGTAGCGCAGTCGCGCGCGTGAACAGGTTTTATCTTGGGAGAAGAAAACTTTCCGACGGCGTTAAGTATTTTCTCGTGTGCCATCTTCACATCGTGATGGGCAAATAATCCGATGAAAAATATCGACTTTATTATTATCTACTTTTTGTGATGTATTGAGTTCCTGGATATATCTGGGTTCCACTTTAATGTACATTCTATCGTTTAGTGAAAGCAGAACATCCTACAGGTACCTACATCAGTGGTTTTATGCGGCAGCGGGTTTAGCATGCGGAACGTGATAAGTCGTTACATTATTTCGACCTTATTAATCTGATGGATTTTGATAAATCTCAGCTGTCTGCTTCCTGGCACGAGCCCGGCGAACTCTTAAATTGTCAAATTTTAATTGAAGTTGCTACGCGCTGCTCCCGATTTCACTCGATGCCGCTGCACTTCTCGCCACCTGCCGTACATACCCACCGATCAACAAATCTCCGCGACGCAAAAAGTTACAACAATCTCGCCTACGGCGCAACGCAATTTTTCCCTCGCCGCGCGTTCGCAGACCATCGATATTTTATGATCGCTTTATGCATCCGTCGGGACTGAAGGAAGGCTGTTAGACCCGCTTGTGTACCGTTCAAACAACTGCACAAGGCGCATTACGTAAATCACAAACTAGAATCTTAATCGCGATTAGCCGATTTAAGAATCATTACCGCTGGATTTGCGAGTGAACGAGTTGATGACGTTTCAATTTCTCCGACCTGGCACGGATCTGATCGACAGGGAATCGTCAAATCTCGCAGCGAATTTATCGCACTTGTTGACGGACAATCGGCAATTCAATGGTAGATGGAGTTTTATACAAACAAAAAACTTTCTCCACTAATCCAACAATCACGTCACTATTATATTCATTATCGTTCCTCTGAATTGCTATTAAGTCAAATTGAAATTTTAAAAAATAAATAAAAATTAAAAAAGCGAAGAAAGTGCGTACGCAAATAGGCTAACTAGTGAAATCTTGGACTCGCGTAATGGCAAGTGAATAATTTTTTGCTTGTAAGATTTGATTACAAAGAATTAAAGAAATAACAGTATAAAATGAATAAAATTCAATTGAAGTAAAAAAATTTAATGTAAGCAAACTTGACACTGTTAAACCGAATAACGAAAACAATAAAACAATTTATAAGTAATAATGAATTTAATCGTGTGTTGTGCGTGAATGTTACTACTTTATTATACTAAAAAAGGTCTAGCAAGTTTTTTCACGTAAAAAATAAAATTTATTTTAAAGTAGTACACAACAATTATTTTTCGAAGAAATATAGTTGGATATGGAAATATTGCAATAAAATAAAAAATTAGATACAAAATAGTAAGAAAAAATGCAATATTTGTCATAAAGTTTAAACTATAAATAAAAGTACACTTATTTTGTATTCATAATATCTAATTGTTACGTACTCATAAAATATTTAATGACAGAGACGAGATTTAATGACCTAAGCAGCTTGGCGATGCTTCATAGAAGAAGAAAAAAACTCTACGAAATGTATGATTTGTGATAAATCATTTTTGACTGGATATAATGAACTCACTTTAGAGAGACACCTGATGATCAATCATCCGCTAGTAATATAGAAATATGAAAAAAAAGTAACACGTTTGTGGATGTATTTCGTGTTGGACACATTAAATCGGAAGTTAAAATGTAAAATTTGCTATGAAATGTTTAACGTATTTAAAGTAATTGCTTCACTCGATTATGGCATAAATGAAATAATTTAAGAAAATATTAAAGAAATAATACGAGAATATTAAGAAAGCTAATTTTTCATCAGATTGGTACACATTCCAAAACTGAAAACGGAGACAATGACAATAAGTATTTGTGCATAGGTGAAAAATTTGTGTTAAATTTAACATATGTCACATGTTTTCTTAATCATTACCAAATGGTCAATTTGTTTAAATCTATTAATTTAATATAAATTTAAGAATGCTGGAAAGTAAACTTAAGAAAAGAGAGTAAAACTTGGGTTTTGTAAAAGTAGAACGACAGTTATTTTTTAAGGAAATATTGTGACATCATACAAAAATCAATTTTCTATTCGATGAAGAATCGTAGGGATTGAATTTTACCGTCACGCTTTGTGACAGAGCACAGATTCGAGGCATCAATTTTTAAAAACTTTCGTTTGTATACGAATCAGTTGTCAAAGCCTGAAAAGAGATTCTGTGAAAAGAAAAATAACTCCAAAGATTTGTAGGCTCATTATTCACGATTTTTCGCTGATGATGGAGGATCGGTAATGATTAAGAAAATGGTGATCACAACAGACAGGTTTTGCCATAATATTTCACGTTGTCTAATTGCTGGTGCGTATACGCATTCTAATGAATTTTTTGCACCCCACGCGGCAACGATCGGGTCGCTCTTATGCTTACGCATGCACATACGTATCTGTGCACAACGTGCTTAAAGTCACGAATGAATTTATGCACGGCGATAATTTATCCTAGACACACGCGGCGCAATGTTTTAATAATGGCGCCACGACGAGAGCGGATTAATCGTGAGCCACGGCTGGAGAAACCTGCGTAATAAATAAGAGAGCGAATAAATAAATCCATCCCGTAACACGTGCGAAGAGACGGACGCTGCCGTCTTGCAAAGCTGTTTTGACAAAACAGTTTTCCCGAAGCTCATCCGTATTGCCGATTATTTGCAGTCGGTCGTGAATCGATAAATAATCAACGCACGGAAGGAAGTGGGAGAGACGCATTGAGCCGAGGAAAAGGTTCGCGAGGCTGAATTGCGCAGAGAGATGTCGACATTACTGGACAGAACGTTGCGCCCCGTCGCTACGAACTGTTATAATTACCAGCGATTGGACGGCGATCAATGTATCGCAACGGTTGCTGGTTATTAATCATATATAATGAAGTCTAAGTCCGATAGTATGAAACCAATTAAAATATTGTTTCGCAATACCTCGTGCACTCAGAGAAAACAAGATATTCTTGAGAATTATAATGTGACAACTTTCTGAAATTTAAGTATATGCAGCTAATTTTATATAGAGCCGTAGAGAACGAAAGTAGTACTAATTTAAGAGTTATCAAAATACAGTCACGGCAATAAATATGACGTAATATTTGCAGTTGTAATAGCAATGGTATAGAAATCGTTATATATATATACGAATTATGTCAATAATTAGATGTTACTTGAAAAGAAGTTTTGCTGAAGTATCTAAAAATTTAGCTACATTGAAAAAACGATTTTGTTGAAATACAGATGTGAAAATAATTATGTTGGATCATTAAAATAATTACATTGCATTGAAAAAAAGATTTGATAATTATTACCAAATTTGGTTATAAAATTACCAAACATTGTAATGTAATTATTTTAATGATCCAACATAAATATTTTCACATCTGTATTTATTTCAACAAAATCGTTCTTTTCATTTCTTTCAAAGTAGAGACAGATCTAAAAATAATTTTGTTGAATCATCAAAATAATTACGAACGCTGAAGCATAATGAGCAATGCTGCAGAAAATTTTGACATTCTAGCAACTAATTTGAGTGTCTTACATAATTATTTTGATCTAACATTATTTTTAGATCTGTATCTAGTTAAATTTTTAGATACTTCAGCAAAATTATTCTTTCTGTGTAACATTGTTTTATTAATTATTGCATGAATTAAATAGCAAGACAACTATATATATATTCATAATAATATATTTTTATGCACAATAAATTATGATAATTCTATTCCTTCGATTTAGCCAATATATATATTTTTTTAATAACTCATGCCATAATACAAGAATATATTTTTATATGTAATATTAATATATTCATAATACTTTTGATTAATACAACTATTTTACATTATTTTTGTATAGTCCATTCAAATTGTTATAAATGAACATTACCATTTTTTAAACTTATTTTTATTATCGCAACACTTCATATAATATCTAATTGAGGTGTTATTTCTCCACAATTTGCTAGTTACCGATACTATTTTTTTCCAAGTGCATTATAAAAGCAATTTCGCAAAGATCATTAAGTCTGACATGACTATCGATTTAATGTTTAGCGATAAATTCCGCGTTATGAACGATGGCCGCAGTATAATCTCGACTTGGCGGAAAAGCTACGTATTCGCGTTGTCTAACTATGGAACCGCAGATAGATCGCCGCGTCACGTAAAAACAAACAAAAAGAGCTGCTTAAAAACATACGATGAGTGACGGTAGATTCGCGGTAGATTGCGTCCGAAGGAAGGGAAGATAACGTAGAAAAAAGGCGCGATGCGGCGAAGGGTATGGGCGCGAGATAACTGGCGCCAGTGTTAATAATTTCACGTTGCGGCCGACCGTCTAATCATTTATATCATTTAATCGTTCCAGCCTGCGAGCGACGGACACAAATTACGTTCGTACGCACACGCGAGAAACCTTCTGCGAAAAATCGCGACTACGAAACACCTGTGCGCGTTAGATTACACGAAGAATATTCGAAGTTATTTAACGATAAATATGCGGTACTCTTTTTGTAAAAAATATATATCAAAGATTAATTAAATGATTTGGTTCTTTAAAGTCTGATTAGATAAGGAAAATATAACCATTGCTTGTTAGGGTGCAAAAGTAGGTATAGATAGAGAAGCATATCTATGAAGAGTGATTTTAAATGTGAATGCAAAATTAGAACATTAATACCCTATAATACGTGATTATTTTTTCTTCAAAGGTCTAGTCGACGTTTTGTTGTCGCTTCTTAATTTTCTATGAATTTTTCGAAGTTCTATTACTTTATTAGTATTGTTTTTTATTAATATAACATATTTAAGAATATCTATATTTACATTAGATTATACAGGGTATTTTCTGTAACTCGATCATTTAGAATCATAATTTAAAATAATAAATCACTCAGGATAATCGCTGTTCTTTTTAATGATATGAAAAAGATGTCAAAGATAAAAGTCGTTCTATATAATATATATAATAATATTATGATAAGCAGCATTTTCTTTCATGCTTATTATTATATACCTTATAAGATTCCGAGACTATTAACATTTTTAAAAATGGGGTGGCATATTTTCATTAACGAAGTAATGTAGTTTATAAAAGAAATTAAATGCATATATAATGTGATTTTTTTATGTTTAAGATCAACATCTTCTACATGGTCGAATTTGTTTCTTATGAGCTACATTATTACGTTAATGAAGGTGTACTGTCCCGTTTAAAAAAATGATGAACTTGAAATGATTGAGTTGCAAGAAACGCCATGTATACCGATACAACTATTTTAATACGCTCTGATTTTTACAAGCTGAAACGAGCATTCAGTTATCATTACACCCAACATTACGAACAATCTTTTATGTAGTCAAGAAGGTGATGTCTCTTCGCGTTTTACGCGCGAGTGCGTGGAGTATATTTGCACGTATAATACGTGTAAAGCGCACGCGTGTATGAGAAATCCAGTTTGCTGCGAGTTTTTGCAAAACGTGCCAGTGTGCACGGGCAGTGATTCCCGGACAACGTGACGCAATTATGCAACGAACTGGTCAACCTCTACCCTCCCT
>QKQZ01005022.1:0-13551 GCA_003595255.1 Solenopsis fugax | reverse complement strand
CCTCCCCTCCCACCCTTTCTGCTTCTCGTACCCCTTTAAGTTAGGCCGTAAAGCGGGGCCGGTACGCTTGGAAACCCTTCGCCTTTGTTCGCGCGCGCTAGCAATAAAAAGACGGCCCATTACTATTGTGATCGTTGTTATTACCGTCGTTATTAGTAAGCGAGCGAGTGAGCGAGCGTTGAGAATTTCACGGGTTCTTCCGTAGCTACGAGAGTCGATCGGCGCAACACTCTCGATGAGTTATTTTTTCCTGTTCCTCACCCTGACAAGAATAACGTCGCATGAGGCGTCTCGCTTGTTATCGCAATTTAATGGAGAAGATTTAAAAATTTTATAAACGCAACGCTTGAACGTTATTATTCGTGATAACTGTTCGCAGAAAACTTTGTGTTATTGTTTCCCGTATTAATTTCTCGTGAGACGGAATTATTTTTTAAGATAAACAGAAATTGTCATTCATCAAGTTTTATAAAATTGTTGCTCTGTAGACATAAAGAAAGAGTTAATTTACGAGGGCGATAAATTTTCTTTAACACTAAATAAACTTTTACTAAATGTACTTTTGTTTTCACGGAAATTAATTTTACGCGAAGGGTTTATTATTGAAACTGAAGTAGCAATTAACGTTCCTGTGGAAGGCTCTTGGCGGAATGAAATCACCGGTTTTTCCTAGCGGTAGTATCTAACGATTTTTTACGCGCGAAATAACACCGTCGGCTGGACAATGGCATGCGCGAGAAGACATCGGAGGCGCGAATACGCCGTTCTTGGTAGCTCCTTCGAGGGACGGTAGTTTCCGCTTTATGCTCGCAGTGTCTGCGCGATCGCGAGCTAAACTTGAGCTACGGGACGTGTAATTTCGGCCTTCTACTTGAAACAGGTTTTACGTTCGTCCCTGCAGGGTTACCGTACAGCTTCCAGGGTTGTACGCACGGCCGAGCGTATTTTCTCCTGCCCGCAAAGTGTAAAACGAGACTAACTTTCCGTCGGTCGTCGGCAAAGTTGCAAGGATATATCCGTCATTTATTAGTGGACATTAATAATTTCCATACTCGCGAGACTCGCCAACGTAATTACGATGATAGCGCGTGGATGGTTTACAAAGTTCCTTGTCCGTACTCTGGAATTCTATACGTTTTCCTTTTTCTTCCTATTTCTGCTCTGTTCTCTCTTCGCAGTTTATATTTTTAAACATCTATGAAAAATTACATGAAACGACAAATGTTGAAAATTGGACTCTGAAGTACTTAAGTATTTAAACAGTTGATAATTAAGAGATAAGTTCAGAGTTTAGTGTCTTTCTAAACTTGAGCTTTTTTCCAAATTCTCGATTAAATCGTTGTGATGGAATTTGCACAATACGAATTAATTATCTTGTTGATACATTGATTTCTGTCTCGATTCGAATTTACACACAGTTTCTCGGCAGATTTTATTTAATTCTTATAAAGAATCAGTGCATCCGAAATCGCAACTTTAATCACCGACGGTATCTTTACGATAAACTCGGTCTCTGCGAGATACTGAGAGACGAGACTAATGACAGTCGCCGTGTAATAGAGGGTATCGTAAGTTTGGCGAAGTTTGACTTCGGGAAGAAGTTCCGGAAGCAGCGAGAGGATAGTTTAAGCTAACTTGGAGCGCGATGAATCAAGAATGCGTCACGTACATTCATCGAGGTTCCATCCGACTTTCCTCCTCGGGGATTTATTTCTCTCCCGGATTCCGTCGTTAATCCTGTACGTCCAGTCTCACGGTTTTTTTTTCTTGGCGCGGTTGAAAAATGCGAGACGCTTTGTTTGAAATCTTAGACCTCCATTTTATCGATAGAAATTCATTTGTAAAACGAGAAAAGAAACGCATTAAAGATTGTATTCACAGCTATTTTTTGTTATGAATAATTTACAAGAGATTTTTATAGATTTTTTTGTGTGCGCCATTTACCACAATGTGTAATGCAAGAAAAGTATGCAGTGCTTACTTTAATTTACGTTTATTGAATGTTTGATTTATGTCTTTCTCGTTAAGTGCTCTCGAATTAATGTTCCAATATCGATTAATTCGTACCATTGCACGAAGCAAATCAAGATTTGCCACGTGAAATAAATTCCTCTATTGTCCATGCCAGCCGAGTAGTAATTTTTCATCAAAGCAGCAATATGCAAATTGTTCTAGCAACATGACAAGATTTACAGTACACGTGATTCGCAATACGAGATTTGCGCGATTGTGATTTATGCGTGATTTATCCTTGCAATGTTTATAAAATCACGGTAAATAATTAGCCTCTTGCGCGAGAGCTAACAATAACGACTGGGGAATATGAATCGATGGATACCATTCGCGCTCAAAGCCGTGGCACCGCGCTGCTATCTCGGCCGCATCGCAAAAATCGATCTCTCGACTAGCGAATTTCTCCTTCAGCGAGCGTACCGGAGATCGCATCGATCGATAACGGCGACGGACAATTAGCTGTTTCTCGATATCGGGCGGGGGCGTAAGAGTGGATCTACGAAGGGCGATCAAGGGGAACGGCGCGGCGGTGCGGCGGCAAGGGGGAGAGGCGCAAGAGAGGAGAAAGAGGGACGGAGAAAGCGGTCAATGACGTGTTCGGTAATTAGCGTATTATGCATTCGGCCGCGTTTGATTTATCGGGAGCCTCGAAGGGGAACAGGATGTGCCCCCGGGGCGCACCCAGGTCCATCTCACGCAAGTGCCCTGCCCGCCTATCCTCTTCTCTCGTCCCTTCCATCTCTGGCTTCCTTTTCCCTCTGGCACGCATTCCTCTTCGCTCCTGTCCTTCCATCTTTTGATCTTACTGAGAGGAAAGGGTCTGGCAGTTTCCTTTCCCCTCTTCTTACTTCTAGCCTTTTCTCTTTCGTTCCAAGGGAAATATTTCCTGAATCTTCTTTTTTCATGTTCCTTCGTCTATTTAGTTCTCAATGGAGTTTGCGAGATCAACATCGCTTCTCTACAGGCAATCACTACCTTTATAAACTCTAATTATAGAATCGTCTATTTATTACAGTTTCAAGAGATATTTAATAGCATCGTAGAAAGTGCTCTCCTTCGCAAAATAAGAATATTCGAAATCTCCAACAACAATTATCAAGTTTTTGCACATAATTTTTTTCTGAAATAATATCGATTCAAATCATGAATTGAATTTCAATTTAATGAATTAATTTTCTTTTTCTTATTTTTATCCTTCTTTCGTTTTTTGAATATAAAGTCTTTAACGTTTGAATTTTTTGCTTTGCATTTGTCGACATTACCAAGTTTTTACACATAATTTTTTTTCTGAAATAATGTCGATCAAATCATGAATTGAATTTCAATTTAATGAATTAATTTTCTCTTTCTTATTTTTATCCTTCTTTCGTTTTTTGAACATAAAGTCTTTAACGTTCAAATTTTTTGCTTTGTATTTGTTGACACTTTCTTTTTTACTGCTATTTCATCTTTCACACAATTCTTTTCCTATATATACGTGTATATATTTTCTTTTTCAATTTTTCATATTTTGCTGGTCTTTTCCTCTCTTTCTTTTACTTCTCCTCCGCCTCTCTCTCTATTCTTTTTTCCGTCCTCAACACGACCGCCCATCCTTCTCACTAACGCTCGGAATCTCTCTGCCCCGCCTGTTTATCGCAATCCTCTTTCCTCCTCTATTCAGTCAGGGGGGGCTCTCTACCCTTTTTTCCTTCTCTTCGTTCTTACCCATACCTCCCCGCTATTATCTGCTTTCATTGGCCTTCGGTGCCCCGCCGCGGCAATAGCGGAGAGCGGCTCCCTTACCTTCACGTCTAGGGATAAGTACGGGTTTGTACAGGGTATCCCTGGGTTTCAACGACGCGCCGAGTTTTCGATACTGCTCCACCATCGTGCAATCCTATATGATCGCGATTTATTCGGTGCCAATCTACCTGAGCGTGCGGCATTTCATAAATAGAGTGATTGGTTTCAACTCATTTCCGTCCATCCATCTCGCGTTTGCAGACATATTAATTTGTAGTATTAAAATGTGTCCGTGTGAACTTTAACGATATCCAATTTAATATTCGCATTTTCTTCAGTCTCAAATGCTCAATATTTCATAAATAGTTTATTTTTTACAGAGCGAATACTCTGTTGAAAAATTTACTTATTCATGAACAGATTCACTAAATCTGAGAAACATAGATTTCAAATTCAAAGATTAAAAATAATTGATCATTTTCACGTTGTATGTTTTATAGCTTTCACTTTTCACAGATCAATCGTAGACATCTCTCTCATCCGTTTTACCTAAATCTTTTATCGAATTCTAGTTTTCGCAAATCTAAAGATATAGACTTCAAGACAAACGGCTTCCACAAATCCCAGATTTATTACATCCAAGCCATTCTGCAAGCCATAAATTTTCCAGAATCTACATTTTATAGATTTACGATCGGTATATGACAGATTCTAGATTTTTCATCGATTCTATATTTTCTCAAAATTCCACTTAATTGAAAATTCAAATTCCAATTTTAAAAAATCTCATTTAATTCACAACACTTTTTCAGTGCACAGAATACATCGCGTATTTGGTCAGTCATTTTATATAATTGCAATTCAAAGACCAAGTAGATCACCCTCACTATACTTGCTTGCGTTGTCAAATTATTCTGCAGTCGGTTTACTTAGGCATCAGACATGGCCAATCGTACACAGTAAATCAGTCATAGTCTTCGCGATGGCGATTTAGCCGTTTCGAAAATATTTTCCCGGCGAGTCGATGAAACCTTTTTCGAGCGAGGAAAAACACTTCGCTGGCTGAGAGCCAAACGGTATGTGGTCGGATGCACCGAGTGCGAACTCAAAGAGGCGGACGGGCTCGAGTTCGCGAAGAATCGCGAGGAGTTTCGAGAACTCGAAAGTTGGAGAAAACGAGGCGCGAAAGCCGATGCCGACCGGCTCGTCTCCCGTACAATCGCAATCGCAATCGTCCATTTCGAGACGAACGCTTTTCGGAAGAGCGAATCAAGAAACGCTACTACCGTCCTCCGCTTGGCGGAAAACTTTCTTGAGCGAGGGTGATGGCAAACAAACTCTCGGACGCTTTTCGTCCTCAAAACAAACCGGCTGGATCACGATGGAATACGTAACGCAAGTCACAGTGGAATTTTTGCCGAAATTTTCTCGTTGAAAAATTCGGATATACATCCACTCTTTTCTTATAATATTTAAAAGAATATGATCTAACACAAAGAAAGTCTCAATAATGCGGTCGACATTTTTATTGTGGAAAATTTATTAGCGGTCTATGCGGAAGAAATGCGTCAGGAAATCTACAAGATGATGATGTACAAACAATTCTTCGTCCCCTCACGCGTCTTTTTTACGGAACAAAGATCTGAGACTCGTAGGATGATCCTCGAGGAAAGAGGGTATATCGCGTTGGAGTAACACGATAAAAATAGAGATCTTTTACCCCTTTCCTGTTGTCGCGGTGGGATGACTTTTATGCAAACGATCGCCGACA
This sequence comes from Solenopsis fugax, assembly GCA_003595255.1. NCBI lineage: Eukaryota > Metazoa > Arthropoda > Insecta > Hymenoptera > Formicidae > Solenopsis > Solenopsis fugax. Next base: position 8,042 of record QKQZ01005022.1, on the reverse strand, counting down.
TACCGCGTCAGCGTTCTCGGATATGCCTACGCGCTGCACTTTCCCGCACCGGACAGGCCCCGTCGCGGAATTTCAACCCTTTACGATCCTTTACGTCGAGACATGCTGAGCATAACTGTCCTGACATGGCGGGCTCCTATACATCTTTCCGGAAAAGCATCACGCCATGATTTATTTCAGCGAGCTGTTTAATCTTTATTGCAATTCTTCTAGCATATGAAAACATTTTTGCGAAGGATTATAATGACTGGAAATACCAAAATACATTTTATTTCCATTTAATCTTTTTTTAATGTATAACTTCTCTGGGACGCGCCGTTTAAAAGTCAGCGATATTATAGTGATAAATTTGAACAGGTTTGCGTTGAAAATATAGATTACGCTACTGAACAATTCATCATGTTAAAGACACCCTTTCCATCGGATAAAGGTACGTTCGCACGCGCTACTACGAGAGAAAACGGTTAGTACCGAGGAAATGAAAGGGTGCAGGAGGTAGTACAGTAGGTCGAGATGGAGTCTGACGATGCATCACGCTACATGGGCATAAAAACAATTTCATTAAGATCGCGATAAAGTAGCGGCCGTAAAGCGCGAGATAATTCGATATTATCTATCGCGTCGCGTCAGTATCGGGATATAAACTGCGGAACTCGCGAAATCACTTCGAGGGATCTTTAACAGTTGGATCAGACAGAGGGTTGCGAAGATCGACGTTCCCCCTTCCCCCCACTCTCCCCGGAGAGTTATTATTGATATAATCACCCCGTCGTGCGTGTCACCCTCGTGTGGCAACGAAGTCATCCACCTTAGACCCTGTTATTGTTCCTATGTCATGCTTCCCTATGCAGAGTCCTACTCGGCACGCTTGCAGATTATAAAAATCGATCGCAAAGTCCTTCATTGCATGTCGGGCTTTTACAGCTGACGAATCGACTAGCGAAGCGTCTCCGTTCGAATTGGTGTTCACGTAATCTCGTAAAGTGCGTTTATCGTGAAGAATGACGAGTCTTGGAGGAAGTCAGGTTGCTTTCCTATTATAGATATAATCGATTCGTACGTGCGTGTCAGACTCTGATATTACGTTGATTCGTCTTGCCCTCACCTCATTTATCCGTCATTGATGCCGCGTGATATACACACGATTTCACGAAGACTCAGTCATGTGTTATTTTCTCGGTATTAATTGTAACGGCGTAATGTGCTTTTCAAGTCAACGATGCAATGTAATTTGCAGACAAATTAAATTAAATTTAATTAATTGATTACTTTTTTACTGTTATTTCCTAATTAAAATAATGTTGAAATACATATTCAAAAATTGACATTTATTACACTACATTAACTTAGTAAAAAGCTAATTAATTAATTAATTATGTGAGAAATTTTTATATATTGACAACTAATTTTTTTATAACAAAGAGAGAACAATGTTTTGTTACAATGCAAAAGTAGATCGCGGCAAAAAGATCCGACATCCGCTTTTTACTGTGATGTCGTATATCCGCGTTTTCTGCGCAACGCCATTAAATCTCAGAAAGTGCACCGTTACACTTTGGTTTCGCACGACGCTGTAAAGTTATTCAATTGCCGCACGAGTCGCTTCGAAGAAAACGTTCGTCATAAAGCAGATACGGATGGAAAGAAGCGATCGCTTTCGTTTTTCGCGGTGTTACTTTGATAGATCACACGGATTGCAGCGTCACTTCATTATTTTCTTCCGCTCTATGAAAGCATATTACATAAGCATCCTTACGTGAATCACTACTTTGATTTGCGTACGTAGCTACGAAATCTCTAGTTGCGTTCGTGATTCATGTATAAGTACCTAAATGTTTCATGAATCATAACTGTTAGTAACGAAATATTTCACCGAAGTTAGAAAAGAGTTAATTTTATTAATTAGGTACAGTGCGGATTTAAACTTTGAAATGGCGATGAGATGAAGAGTAACCGCAAGTTTGAGAGAACTCGTTAAAGTTATATTTGCTTCTTATTTTATAATAATTGATAATAAATACTAAATTAAGGAATATTATAAATTTTACGATATGCATTTGAGATATATTTCTATCAATATTCTTTTCCTATGTTCATTCTTTTATCTTTTTTATAGAAATAAGAGTACACTATTTTTATTAATCAATATTGAGATAAACTTTATTATATCTTACATGTAACATTTCCACTTTTAAGTTAACGCTACTAAGTTAGGAATTAGGTTTCAACATATCAACTTAATATGCTGAAACGACGAAATTAACTTGTTGAACTGAACATAATAATGATTGCGCCAACGTTTACGGTCCTTAATGCAACATCATTCGTTGTTCTAATGATAATCAGAACAATAAAGATGCGCTTTACGACAGTTTCATTCCATTAGCATTATCCTAGTAACGGTGACGGAACATGTGTTCTCTGCCGTAAGAGGGAACATTCTTAGTCAGTTCTTAGCGTTATGACATCTGAAATCCTTGGCGAAATGATACCTCCTAAATCAGGATGCGGGTTAATAAAGCTTTCGCGTACTCCAGTTTTGCGAGTAACGCTCCGTCGCTCGACGCGCGATATTCTACGGGCAATAAAGCGCATTTATGATACCCCCGACGCGATATCACCCTCCCTTTTCTGTTCTCGGGGTTGCTGCGAGCTCTTCCCTTATCGTGTCACGACGCGTTTCGTCCATGCGATTCCCGACATAAAAGAGGCAGGCATTACTTGAATAAAAATTTTATCTAGATAAGGAAATTAATGAATTTTTTTGAAATGACTTTTGGTTTCATTATATTTAAACTAACAACTTTTTATACCTCAAATTATTAAAAAGAAATCAATAATTGGGATAATATATGTAATCAATATAGTTTTTCTATAGGTTTTTTCTTTAATTTTCTATACATTTATTAAAAAATAACTTACATATTAGATATATCTCGAAACATACGACGTATTATTCGTTGTATATTAATCTTTTTTATTTGCTTGATCATACTAATTTCGTATCAAAAATTCATGCGTTTAATACCCATTTTCACCAAAGTAGATTAACTTTGATCTCGGTTTAATTTACTCTTTATCTTGTTCTTGTTTTAAGAATTAGAAAAAGATAAAGAATAAGTTGAACTGAGATCAAAGTTAATCTACATTGGTGAAAATGGACATAAGACCTACACCAAGAATCGGCATTCTAGTCGGGTTCCACTTTTGTCCCTTTCGGTAGTCGTGAAATTCCGGGAGGCTCGCCGTCCGTCAAATCGCTGACTTCTCGCGAAACGAGCACTCTCTCGAATAACGACGCCATTACTTTGCGCATCGTAAGACGCGCGTAAATGGTACCGAATGGGTTCGCACTGCTCGTCCTTCCTCACCGACCCTACGTTTTGTTGGTCTGCAACAGCCCCGGTCGTCACTGTCGAATCAGAAGTGGCTTCTAAATCTCGACCATGCCCTACCGAATGGATCGTTATTCGTGCGTAATTGTCGTACGTATGCGCGTGTATGAACGTCACCACCAACAAACGTCTCACACTTTTGCATCCCTGATTGCCCGTAAACGCTGACTTTTGATGGCTCGACGGAAAAGAAATAAAATTTATTCCGGGTATACAATTCTGCTAGAGCTGACTTTGATAGGATTTCGTACTCTAAATATAGCGCTTTATAACCGAAAATATATTCATTCAATTAATTCCATATGTACATATTCTATACGCATATTTAATTTGGTATAACGATTATTATACAGATGTTATGAAATATAACTGGTTTAAATTTTATATTTAAAAATCTAAAATTGTTGAATACAAACATAAATAATGAAATTTAAGCAAGTATTAGGTCGGTGCAAATGAAATGGTTTTCAGTATTTTGAATTTTCCACCCCTGATCACTTTTCTTTCATACAGAGGACGATGTATGTATACTGTGTGAAAAGTACATAGTCCACACGTGATTTATAGTGCATAATCTTATTTATATATTGTACTGTTAGTCATAGAAGTTTGCATTAACGCCGTGATGGAAAATAAAGAAATTAGTATAATTTACTTATCCGAGTTCAAACTTGGTCATACTGCAGCCGAGGCATGCGTAACATTAATACTGCATTTGGGGAAGGTACTGTAAGTGAAAGAACGACAAGGCGTTGGTTTGAAAAGTTTCAGTCTGGAAACACAAACCTCGATATTTTACCTCGTGGGCATGCATCCTCCGTCAATGATGACGTTTTATTTTAATTTTTTTAAGAATGGCATTGATGCACTTGTATTACATTGACAGTAGTGCATTAAAGTAGATAGATACTATTTTGATTAGTAAAACAAGTTTTAAATTTGTCTAAAATTTAAATTAAAAAACGGCCATTTTATCTGCACCGACCTAATATTAAAAAGCAACATCAGCTTCATTCATTCATCTTTGTTTTACGTTGGTTCTCGGAGATATAATTTCCAAATCATAATGGGAAATTGTCGGAAAAATGATGCGCGATATAAATACGATTTGTCATCGAGTGGCGTGTATCCGTTTCTGGCGCACTTTCGTCCGGTATTAACGTGACTTTAACGGGCCACCCTCGTTGTTACGGGAAGGACACGCCATTCTCGCGTTACCGTCCCCCACGACGCAAGAAGAACACGGAAGGGAGACGGGAAGAAGCAAAAGGTACGACAAGGACAGGAAGAAAGGAAGAGAGCGCGAGTGAAAGACAGAACGATACAGAGTGGGAAGATAGAAAGTGCAGGGTGGGGCCGGTACGTTGTGTGTTCCGGTCAGTACGGTCTCTCTCTCTCTCTCTCTCTTCTCCACCGTGGCCTCGGCGTGCCCCTTCGTAATTTATGTTTGCTTTATGGCCAGGAGAATAAGGAAGCGTCTTATTAAAGACAGCCGCGTTGCTGCTCACGAGCTGCTTGCTCGCCGACGAGCATGGCCGCCGCGAAATATTGTCTCTCCCTTTCGACGTGCTACGTGCAAGCATCTGGTAATAATGGATCTAAGTGTGGTATCGACGTGCACGGCACACGAAGAAATTAATTTCCGAGCGCGGAAATTAATTGCTTCGTGTACCGTGTGCGTTTCAAAACTAATGAATCAATAGAAGAAAAATATTTCTTCGGGATTTTTCTTGCGTGAATTCAGCGTATTTGCACGTCTGCGGTTTTATTAGGGAGCCGTCTTCCGCTAAACATTCGTATACTAGCATTAAGATTTAAACTTCTTTTTCATCTATTACATTAATCCGCAATTTAGCCATAACGAAAGCGAGGCGTAGAGAGAGAGAGAGAGAGAGAGAAATAATGCCCTAGCGTAGATTCTATTCAATAGGAACTTTCCGGTGCCGTTCAACGCACTGCGCGCCGATTACCAGAATGCATTTCCACGTTATTAACCCGCAGGTGATAGCGGTACAAAAGTAGGTACTACTAGGTGTGTGCAGCGCGGGGGAGGGAGGAAGGGCACGGTCAGAAACTACCGAGTATAAATCCGCTTATCCCAGCTAGCGCCGACGTCCGGCAAACAAAGCTACGGGCTCTCCCGTGGGACTTCACATGCTGACGTGCCGACGAGAGAATTCTCAGGTAGATTTCAGGTAATCCTGGTGCCGTCGCGGGCGCATGGCTTTCGTGAACTCCGGTGCAGGGCACGGGCATAGGCGCGGAATAAGGTTTCCCTCGGGGTCGCATCGGGAGCAGAAGAAAAGAAAGAGTCTTTTCTCGAAGAACCCTCTTCTCGATCCGCTAAAGCTACCGGGGACGTAACGTTATTTAGTAAACTAACAATACATGCAGTACTGTAACACGTTGTATTAGTGCATAATTTTATTTTATCTTAACACTGCACTGAGAGAAATCGTTTGTAGAATAGTGATCAAATGAATTTTATAGTTACTGGTACCGAAAACTTAGTTACATTTAACAAAACTTTTTGTAATTTGTTGTATGAAAATAATTATTTGGTTAAGGCTACAAATTGTTTGGTCAAAACAACTATATATTTAGTAACTATCACTATAAAGTTCATTTGATACGCTATTCAACAAAATTTTGGTTCATTTTACCAAACATTTCTCTCAGTGTGGAACTCTGTAACGGGTGAGGTAATACCGAATATATATTATAATACAAGTGGCGAAAATAAACGTTATTGCAAGATATACCTACATTCAACATCGCTAAAATAATTACGTAGAATGCAAGATACTTTGTACAACTAATGTCATTTTATCGTGTCCGTTGGAACGCGCATAGAAAATTGTTGCGAGCGACGGGAAGGAATTCTGCCGTTACACGTTGTTGAAATATTCGCGTTATCGAAATACTCGTGGCTGAAAATGAACGCCAATCATTTCATGCACGAATACGACGCGTCGCGTTGTTTCCGAAGTGTCCCGCGGAATTTCTTTCATTACTCTTTTTTCTTTATTTTACTCTTGATGGTTGACGTGAAAGAAAAGCCTGTCTCGTCGTCGTCATCGTCGCCGGATCGCTATGCGTTTTGCATAAACGTGGCAGAAGTTATTTCTCCGACTAGCGAGTAGAAGGCCGCGAGGCCCATTAGACTCGCTATCGCGGAAGGCCGAGCGGGCCCGGCTCTCACTTTTATGGCGAATCGCTTTTAGCAAGTATCTAAATGACGATTTCTCGGCTAAGCGACTGGTCCCCTCTTTCCATCCTCGACTGATCGTTTCGACTCTTTTAATGTTTTCCATTACGGATAAGCCGGCCTCGAAAATGTAGACACTAGCGGAATATACGAGCGAGTAGCGTCATTCCCGCTTTTAGTTCCCAAAAGCCGATCTTAACCGCGTCGACAGCTGAACAAATCGCGGAATTAATTCCGCCGGTGCGACGCGACACGACCACGTACGAATACTGGTGACGCGACGTACAAATCTCGGAATGCGGTATGCGTTGTGTGTGTCCCGCTGTTAGCTTCGCGAGTTTGATATTTACTTTTAGCTGGTGAGCACTAGCTAATATTCTGGATAATTATTTCTGTTTGCTACTTTTGTTATTACCACGGACGAAATTTGCAGGATTAAATTTTAATGACTGCGCTCCATAATATGAGAAATTCTAGTTACGCGGGCGAGTTTTTGTTTTAATAAGGAGTGGAATTAAATTAAGCTAGAATTAAATAATTATTGCATGCATATCTGAGAAAATCAAAAGCTTTTAACATGATTATTACTGTTTATTGTTATGTCAAATTTATGCTAATATAATTATTATGTATTTCAATTTATTTTATCACGAATTTTTATTTTACTTGATCGCATTTTTCCAGAAATATGTGTGTGATATGATTCATTCATTACATTATTTTTACTGAAAATATTGAATTTTTACTAACTCGTTTTGCACTGAAAAAAAAGTCTGGTTATAACTACCAAATGTATAGTGAAATAGCATCAATTAAATATTTGGTCAATGTAACCAAAAATAATTTTACTTTTCTAAATATTTAGTAACTTATGCCAGATTTGATAATACTTACTAAACATTTAGTAAAATAAAATTGTTTTTGGTTATATTGACAAAATATTTAATTGATACTATTTCACTGTACATTTGGTAGTTATAACCAGACTTTTTTTTCAGTGTGTCAAAGCAAGACACGTTTCGTTGTAGGATTAAAATAATTTCTTCAATTGTCTTAGTATATATTTCACCATGTTTTCTAACAACAAAAATAGCCTAGATAGAACAAATTTCATTAGCATCTTCAGCCGCAATGCCGGAAATTAATTGATTCGAGAAAATTTAGACGCGAGAACCGACCGGGCAACTGTACCGCACCGAATGTATCCCAACTATTCGCAATCAAAATCCGTAAACCGCTTCCGAACAATGTTTGCTGGCGATGTTTGTAGGGGCCGGTACTAGGCCGTGCCGCAGCCAACCGCCGCGTTCTTGATCGGGGCCGCGCGTCGATCGTCGGCGAGGGTATTAAAGGGACGTTAATCGTCGCGGCCGGCGAACAATGGCGACATCGAAATTACAGGTATACGCCCGGCTCGCACGCGGCCTCGGCTCAGCCTC
>QKQZ01005020.1:0-10662 GCA_003595255.1 Solenopsis fugax | reverse complement strand
GAGGTGCGGATGTTGAAAATGTAACGCGTGGGACTGGACACATGCTCAGTTTATAATATATGATAAACTTATCTGTTCCCGGTGGAGGAGGTTGTCTGTGCTGCTGCTCTCGTAGCCGGCCAGGTGAATCTCGGGGTGGCGCCTCCTTGTTCCTTGGTGACTTGGTAACTGCTGGCCCTCGTGACGTACTTATTCACAAAGCATAGATAGGTTGCATGCGCGGAAGCAGGTGTAAGCGGGCACAAGGAATTAAGCACAGAATACGTACATACAATGATTGTTTATTAGTTAACACAAAACACAAGATGAACATAAAAACTAATTAAAGCAACTGGTTATATACGGGGAGAACTAAACTATGGCTACTACAAGTTAATGTAATTACTACAAGGGTTAATCTACTAGAACTACGCGTTAGATTTAATATGAGGAATGAGTCGAATATACGCTAGAGTCAGAGATCGGATATAGTATGCTATATTGCGCGAGTAGAGATTTAGAAGGATTTAAGTTAACGCGCACTCGGAGTCCCGAACTTCACTCTTCGGAATCGCGGACAGGACTGCTCTCAGAACTGCCGAAAGCGTTCCTTTTAGCACTATTTATACCTAATGAATCGGCGATATTCGGGGGCTTGGGGATGATGCGACACCGCCAAGGCTCTCAGATAACAGACCCAAATTTTATTACTCTCTAAGGGTCGTGCGAGCAGATTCCTCTGTCGCGACAATCCGACATCAGGAAATGTCTGGAAAGTATAACTGAATTTTATGATTCTAAAAGGGCCGTGCGTACGGACCACTCCGTCGCGACAATCCGGCACAGGAAAAAATATATCAGAAAACTGAAACTGACTTTTAGTACTCAAAAGGGCCGTGCGTACGGATCACTCCGTCGCGACAATCCGGCACAGGAAAAATATATCAGAAAACTGAAACTGACTTTTAGTATTCAAAAGGGCCGTGCGTACGGATCACTCCGTCGCGACAATCCGGCACAGGAAAAGATATATCAGAAAATTGAAACTGACGGTTTCGCTCGTATTATCCCGTAGGCGATTCGGCGGTCTAACTTAAACTACTTCAAAAAGTAAAGAAAAAATTTTAATGGCATGCCACGGACGTGACACACCTAATAAATTTAAAAATATATGAATTATAAAATTTATTTACTAATATGTTTTCTGTTCTAATTTTATTTATAATTTAAAGATGTTATATTGAAATTTTTACCCAATTATAAATCATGCCTATTTTTTATCTCGTCCAATACATTTTGTTTTGCTTCTTTGTCTTCATTTTCTTTTTTTGTGTCTGATTTTTTTATCAAGTTTCCCAACACGATACCAATAAACAGTAACATGCCTACTCTGTGATTGGATATAAATTTTTTGGCGCAATCCGTAGGATTGTTAATGTTCAAAGTATATATCTGAAAAAAAAATTACTTTATTCGCATGTAATTATATACGGTGTTCAGTAATGACCAGATCATCTGTCGTGGATTGATAGAGTAAGTCAAACTAACAAGGAAAGAGACAGAAGTGTCCCCCTTCGATTTTGACGAGCCTTTAATATGTTGTACAGATAAAAATAAGGAACACGTATTTATACGAGCCCATACTCACTTTTAGGGAGTGAAACACCCCTTTGGAGAAAATCGTTTTTCTACTTTCGAAGCATTTATCGTCGAAACTATAAAAGACAGAGAAAAATGTTCTAATTGAGAGTTAAATGGCTTGAAGAGTACTTTATAACAGTGATAAAAAAATTAAAAAAAAAAAATTTTTTAATACTTCCATCACTTACCTATTTTTTTCAAAATTTTTATTTTTTTTATAAGCAAAATAAAGCTTATTTTATTAGAAATTCAACGATGTATGATAAAGTTATATATCGACATTCCCATTTTCCAAAAATAATTAAAAACATTTCTACACGCATGATACATGCGGTCGTATCTTTCCGTAATAGAAAACAAAACAACGAAGACATTCGAGGACAGTCTGTGTAATTATAACGTTTTCATTGTACATTTCGAGGAAAACATTTATATTATACTTATACTGACAAGAAAACGATGCCAAGTGTAAATCTCAAAATAATACCAAACCTATAGATCTGTTATTTCACCCAAATAAAACAGATCTATAGATTTGATATTATTTTGAGATTTACACTTGGCATCGTTCCCTTGTGAATAGTGAGATTTCAAGAATCCAAAGTGCACGCATCAAGTAACGTCGTTATGCATATTTCTAATTGTATAAATGCAGTATAAAAGGTGCAATTTTTAAGTAATTAATTTTATATTAGTTTTCTTATTGTTATTTTTTGAACTGGCGTCAGATAGTAAAAGTATGGAATGTGTGGGTAATAATATTTTGTAAACCAAGCTCTCTTTCTTTGCTGTAAAATACTGAAGAGAACAAATATTCTAGTCGAATTATGTAGACGTAAAAACTAGTGAATATAAATATTTATACATTAATTACATTATTATATACACGAAAAATTAATATCTTACGACATCGTGATCGTCATTATCCTTCAGTGTGATGTCTTTATTTTGAAGTCAGCGAGAGAAATAGAATCGTAAGGAAATTAAAGATCAGAGGTGAATATCAAATATGAAGAACGTTCAAAGTACATAATGTAAACAATGTGAACATATATCGTTAGAACACTAGTATAAAATACTGTCGCTTTCCGAGCGTCAGTTTAGTGCACTTCATGATTTTGTTGTGTATTGTTATAAGAAGCAAAACGGAGGAACGGAGTTTTTCTTTCATAACGGGGGAAGGGTGTTGTAGCCGTAGCTACGCATAGCAACAGAAAATCATTTCATTGCTATGCACACTTTAAAAATTTCCGAAGTGCGAAAATAAGCGGAATAACAGGAAGTTCGACAGATTATCACAGCGTCAGCGAATTCCGTACAAGCTCCCGATTTGCACTGCGACCGATCGTGAGAATTGTAATTCTGCACCTCACGATTGGTCGAACTAAGCGATACATTTGCCAATAAATAAAGCCCGCAAATCGAGAAGTGGCGGAGAACTATTAAGACCGTCGTCCGTAATCTAATTCGAGTATCCCGAAAATATCTACAATGCTGTGCATCAACGGGCACAACAATATTAATCACTGTAAACACGAATTTGTAAGTATAATAATATTTTCAATATTTTTAACTATTAAAAATTATTATATATTTGATGTATTTTTGTTATAGTTTTGCAGAGAAATATCTTGTGGAACTTTTTAATCTAACGGAATTAATTTATTAAAATAACGAATACGGCAATATCAAAATTAATTCAATCTAACGAATTTTTTTTTCTGACAAAGAAAAATAATTCCAAAATATGTACAATATATACGATATGTTTATTACTTTAAGAGTGTAAATTAACTATTGATCTTTAATATAAATAATATAATATAAATATCATAAGCAAGAAAATAAAGTGCATAATTACTTTTTAAATATAATTATTAGTTTCACTTTAAACATATAAATATGTATATATTTATCATTTTTAGGTAAAATGCAGTTCAATCCAAGAAACGTAATAATGCTGTTAATAAGTGCTTCATTTTTAAATATGCTTCAAATTCTTACTACAAAAACGGAAATAGAAGTGAAACAGAAAATAGAAAACATATTACAAGATATTTATGAAAATTTATTTATTATTAATTATAGCAATCCCGCCGCAAATATCACATGTTGCTTTTGAATGTTTTTTGAAACAATCTATGGGTGTCTCAAATTCTTCTGGCCTAATTTCTATATATCCACTTTTGTACCATGCGTATTTGAACAAATATGCCTCAAACTCCTACTACAAAAACGGAAATAGAAGTAAAACAGAAGACAGAAAACATGTTACAAGATATTTATGAAAATTAATTTTCATAAATATCTTGTAACATGTTTTCTATCTTGAGGCATATTTGTTCAAATACGCATGGTACAAAAGTGGATATATAGAAATTAGGCCAGAAGAATTTGAGACACCCATAGATTTTGGTTTCAAAAAATATTCAAAAGTAACATGTGATATTTGCGGCGGGATTGCTATAATTACTTGCGCGTGGTGTAAAAAATCTCTATGTTTGTAACATTTTTTTCATGATCATCACCTTTATTATAACTTTGAACCATAAATTGTATAAACATTATTTGTATCTTTATTCATGTAATTTTATTAATGTATTATTACAAAATTGTTCTTTTAACTAATAAAAAGATTTAATATAACGTTTATCTACGATTTAATAGAATAAATTTGTGTAAATGTTAAATATTTTTCCTTTCTTATTATTTTCCTTGTCCTTTAAAAGAAATTTTATATAAATTAATAAAAATAAATTTTTCAAAAGAAAGTTGACATGAATAACTTTTATTCTTTGTAAAACAAGTTATGAAAAAATTATGGAAGAAGTTCTAAAACAAGTTATTAAAAACAAGTTTGGAATAAATTATAACTTTTTTCTTCATAATTCGTCTTTTATTGTTCAAAGTATTCCGTACATACTGTGACATATCGTCAAAAAAATTTGACTGATTTTAGCGATTTAAAAAAGTCACTATTATTTTATTATTATTATTATTATTATAAGTATTATGAAACTCTTATATCAACATTCATTGTATTGTACTGATTTGTCTTCAATGCTCTCTCGCGTAGTCAACGCCGTATGAGACAAATCCATTTTACTGTAAAAAATCAAGCGCACGGATGCACGTACCATGCGTGTAGAGATGTTTTTAATTATTTTTGGAAAATGGGAATGTCGGAACATAACTTTATCCTACATCGTTGAATTCGTAATAAAACAAGCTTTATTTTTCTTATAAAAAGAAATAAAAATTTTCAAAAAAACAGGTAAGTGGTGGAGGAAAGTATAAAAAAAATTAAAAAAAAGTTCTTCTTTAATTACTGTTAGTTTTTCTTAAATTACTGTTATAAAGTATTCTTCAAGCCATTTAACTTTCAATCAGAACATTTTTTCTATTTCTTATAGTTTCGACGATATACGCTTCGAAAGAAAAAAACCGATTTTTTTCAAAGGGTGTTTCACCTTCTAAAAGTGAGTATTGGCATGTATAAAAAAAAATACGTGTCCCTTATTTTGTTTTACAACATATTAAAGGCTCGTCAAAATCGGAGGGAGATACTTCCGTAGTGCACGGGTGCGCGTACCATGCGTATAGAGAGGTTTTTAATTATTTTTGGAAAATGGGAATGACGGAACATAACTTTATCATACATCGTTGAATTCGTAATAAAATTGCTTTATTTTGCTTATAAAAAGAAATAAAATTTAAAAAAAAATGTAAGTGGTGAAGAAAAGAATAAAAAAAAAATTATAAAAAAATTTTTCTTTATTACTGTTATAAAGTACTCTTCAAGCCATTCAGCTTTCAATTAGAACTTTTTTTTTCTATCTCCTATAGCTTCGACGATATACGCTTCGAAAGAAAAAAAAAACCGATTTTTTTCAAAGAAGTGTTTCACCTCCTAAAAGTGAGTATGGGCACGTATAAAAAAATATATGTCTCTTATTTTTATCTGTACTACATATAAAGGCTCATCAAAATCGGAGGAGGACACTTCTGTCCCTTTCCTTGTAAGTAGAAAAGTCTTTTATCATTTTGCGAACTTTGCAATAATTAACGAGATATTAATTATTAAAGATAGCCGAATTTGCCCAGCCTACCGGTAAATGCAAGCGCGCGATGAGATACGCCCGCTCAGTGATCATCGTTGCTAGGTGCGCAGGAAGTTTTCTTCAAGCGGTACCATATTGCTCGTGTGTCTATTGTCGCTTGTAATAAACAATTCTTCGCACGTTTCGTAGCGCCACGCGGTCTTATATTGTCGCGTGTTTACATTTGTAGATAGGCCGGGCTAATGATTTGACAGTGATTTTTAATAATTAATATCTTATTAATTATTGCCAAGTTTGCAAAATGATACAGGACTTTTCTGCTCAGATTGACCTGCTCTATTAGCCCATGAGAGGTGATCTAGTCATTACCAGAACCATGTATATTTTATTATAAATTAATTTATTATTTTTACCTGGTTGCTAATATGTGTTGCAATAAATCCAACAGTAGTATAATAAGGCCAAGTTTGAGTAGTTAATATACCGGAGGTGATTAAACTTGCAATCATTATTATTGCAAAACCAGACAAACAGAATTTTGTGTCCTCCCCGAATTTTATAGCGGTCGACTTCATACCTAGCAGAATATCATCCATTCTATCCTAACGCACAAAAAAAAGATTCGTAAGCGACATAAGAAGTGTGAAATGAAGACATTGCTCGTAAAATGTTGTNAAAAAAAAAAAAAAAAAAAAAACCGATAGGTAAAATGAACCGATTTTGGCTCTTGGAATGAGTAAAAACAGTACTTTTTTTTTGTAGTTTTGAGTATCAGATTAGTCTGATTTTCAAAAAATTTTAATTTGTTGGGAAAGTATTAAAATTAACATACGAAGCTATTAAACAACTAGTATTGTAAATGATTATTGTTGAATTTTTCGAATACATTAATTTTTACGAATTTAATAATTGTTGTTTTCCTGCTAGTAAAATATAATTTTTCTTTCTAATAATTCATGTTCTGCTTGATAAAAAAATTAAAAAATTGTCTAAAAACAAAGGCATTATGGACATCGATGGAAATTATTTTCTAAAAAATCTTGACTATGACATTTAAATACGTTATTCACTACGTTTTTTAAGGACTTTCTCCTAGAATATTTAGTATTCTATTGTGGTTTTAATAATAGAAATTGTAACATTCGCGCAAAAAAATATTTTTAAGCATTAGGATTTGATTTGACTGAATAAGGCCTCTTCTTCATTTATTAATTTGTATTATACATATCGAATCGATTTTCACTTAACTGTTTATTTTATATAGTTTCATACTTTCATATCGTTCTCATAATGTGTGTTCTTCTCTTGTTATATGTTCAATAGCTTCAAATGCTGATTTTAATGTTTTCTCGAAAAATTAACAATTTTGAACGATCAGAATCAGATTCGGCAGCTTAAAAATTACAAAAAAAAAAAACATACTGATTTTACTTGCCGCTCCGAGGATAAAATTGATCCATTTTATCATTCATTAAAAAAAAAATTTCTATAATTTGAAAAAATAATAACGAAAGTTTTTTCTTTTTTTTTCTACACTTACTTGATGAGCATATATTGTATCGTACAGAACAGTCCAACAAATACCAGCTACGTAGAGTGGCAAGCAGATGGACCAATCGCATGATCCATGTACAGCTGACCATCCTAATAAAGTACCCCAATTAAAAGTCATTCCCAGAATTAATTGTGGCCAATACGTTACTCTTTTCATGAGAGGGTAAATTATTACTAGACCTAAAAGGAGAAAAAAGACACGGATCAAATTTTATAGCCATTTTAAGAGGATGTTGATTTTATCAACATGTTAATTTTACCGACTGAACTTATGTGCGTGCGATATTGATGTAGTAGTTAACGTCAACATATTTTTACAAACTACTATATCAATAACGCACGTATATATATGCACAAATTTTCAGAGACAAAATTTTATATTAAAGCTCCTAGCTCATTTCTAAAAATACAGTATTGTTCTTTCATTGTTATTCTGACAATGAATTGGAACTATGCTTATTTTATAGAAAAAATATAATACTTTTCAGGCTTGGGTAGTAACTAGTTAAAAAGTTAAAAGTTAAACAAAAAGTTAAAAAGTTAAAAACTTTTAACTTAGTTAATTTTAAATGCGTTAATTTTTAACTTCAACTAGTTATTTTTAAACATTAACTTATTAACTATTTTCTACGTTAATTTTTTTTTAAAGAAGGAAAACAAACACAGCACAATCTAACAAAATATATCCTCGATTATTGAAAATTATCTTTACAGCAGTAAATATGATGATGTAAAAAATTATCCATTTGCACTAAAACAAGCTTTTATAAAGTATAATACATCGGTACCGTTCTCAGCACATGTAGAACGAATGTTTAGTGCAGGTGGTTTACTATTTGATGACTTATGAGGAAAGTTAACCGATCGTCATTTTAAAATGACGCTTTTATTAAAATTTAATAATTATTTTAATAATGATAAATTTTTTTTAATAGGATTATATTTTATCGATATATCATATGTAAGATTATATTTTACATTATACATAAGATCATATTTTTAAAACAACAAACAAATGAAAACAGGCCACTGAGAGTCAGCGCGGATATAGATGCGCAATAAAATTGTTACAGTTCTTAAATTTCTCAATTTTATTGCACACCTATATCCGCGCTGATTCTCAGTGGCCTGTTTTCAATTGTTTGTTGTTTTAAATTTCGAGAGTCCTTGTTATATATTATTAGTTTGATCATATTTTTAATAATTTAATCAAAAAATGTAAAAATTGTAAAAGAATACATGTCTGTGTAAAAAACAATATTTCTTTTTTATTTCATATAAATTTAAATTATAAATAAAACAAAAAATTTATTTGATAATTTACACTATAATTATTTTGTTATTTAGAATAATTTTAAAAAATTACGATATTCTAATTTTATTTAAATAATAATTTTCAAAATTAACTTTTATTTTAACTTAAGTTAATTTAATCTTAATATAACTTTAACTGAGTTAATTTTTTATTCATATAACTTTTAACGTAACTAAATTAATTTTATGTGCCATCAACTTTAACTTAATTTAGTTAAAAAATTTATTAACTTATCCAACCCTGATACTTTTATATAAAACTAATATTGTCATGAGTCAACGCTAGACGTTGATAACAAAACTAATTTTCTATTTTTTTTTTGTTTTTAATATGAAATTGTTGCTTTTCAACTGCATTATTGTTAACTTTAATTGTGAAAAAGGATTTATAATTCTATATAATCAATAAAAAATTGTGTAAAAAATATCGCGTTTAATCGATGAACAGACCTGTCACCAACATCCCGTCAAGAAGATTGTTGTTCAGTTTTAGCGATTAAATGTATTTTTTTCAGCATCCCAGCAAACGAAAATAAAATTAAATGAATTGAAAATTATAATTTATTCTAATTTATCCAAGTTCGCATTTTAAAGTCCCGAATTATTTCTAGATATAAATAAATTCGTATAAATTGAAATACGAAATGTACTACTCATCATGTTGAATTTAGATGTATTCATATTTATATTATTTTTGGATCCATACAAATGGATTCGAAAAATCTGAAGCATGAATTCGAATTGTATGTCGAAATGAATCCATTTTATGTGCAATATATAAATAATCTACATTATGTACAATGTAAGCTATGTAAATGACTTGCCATCTAAACAATAATCCATAAAATATGGAAGATTAAGATTTTAAAAATAGTTTGTTAAAAATTTATTTGTTCTATTTGTTAAAAATAGTTAGAAAATTTGGTTAAAAAATTATATTCCATTTTTCTATTTTTAGTATTATATATTTTTACTTCAATAATACTAAAGTCAAATATATTACAATCTTATGACTTCATTACTTTTTTTTTATTGTGTTATCTAATATATAATAATTTACATTACTTACTATTTTTTATATGATTCATGTTATATGAAAAAATTCGTATTAACATAATATAAACAATACGTATACAGTGAGGGGCAAAAGTTTCGGAAAATATTGGTTTAATGGAAAAATGTTTTAAACAAAAGTGTTGTAGATTTAAAAAGCCTATCACCTGGTGATATTTATTTGAACTTTGGATGAATTTGGAAAACTCGGTCAAAGTTTATATAAAAATCTTAAATAGAAATCTCCATTTTTAATTATATATTCTTCGAAACCTTTTCAAAAAACAATAATATGTTATATCGGACTGATGAAATTAAAACACAAGAATAGAAAGCCTATATCAGTCACAGCGGTTCTTGGTGCCCCCCCCCAAATAATAATTAAAAAAAATGTTTACAATTTCCAACTCAAACTGCGCGCCGCATATTCGTCGGACTTGAAACACAGTCAAGCCGGAATAATAATATTAATGCCTCGGTGGTCAAAGCAGTAAAATTATATATGCTTCTAAAAGCAGTAATATTACTATTCCGGCTTCATGACTGTGTTTCAAGTCCGATGAATATGCGGTGCGCAGTTCGAGTTAAAATTGTAAAAATAAAAAAAAATAAAAAAGAATTATTTGAACCGCTGTGACTGACATAGGCCTTCTATTTTCGTGCTTTTAAAAAAAGGTTAACCTCAGTCCTATAAGTACACAATATTCCTTCCGTAGGGGTACGGAGTCGATTTTGAGCCCTACGGGGCTGGAAATCGAGTCCGTATACAGGATTTGGCGTTCCTGCGGCTCCCCAGCTCATTACGGGGTCTGGGGTCTCTTGTGGGCTCCGGATACAGGGATTTTCAACGACCCTNATGCCCGAGTTGAAAGACCGTAATCCATTACTCGCTTTACTGCGTGGAATGGACCGGGGGCCTTGGCTTTATTGCCCGGGCCGCGAGGAGTCAACCTCTATAAATAATCAAGGAAGCGGCGTCTGAGTCGCTGCATTTCGTGCCCGTGTCAACGGTGCCGCGTCTTGCGCCTCAGACGCCATTGGTGGAACGTGTTCACGTCTT
>QKQZ01005018.1:0-11026 GCA_003595255.1 Solenopsis fugax | reverse complement strand
CGTCTACATCTGTTTATTTCCACCAACACATACCGCTAAAGCCATCTATTGGAAAACGGCGGATGCAAAGGTGTACACCTAATACAAATGTGTGTACTCNAAGCCATCTATTGGAAAACGGCGGATGCAAAGGTGTACACCTAATACAAATGTGTGTACTCGTATGTGTGTACATACCAGGGATGGGCATGATTGACATTTAATGATTGACGATTGATAAATAAAAATTTATTCAAATTGAAATAAGAACGCCTTGTACGGTCAAGCGGGATCTTAGTGCTTTTTACTTGTGTGATTTTTATATACCTTTTTTCACATTCAACCGACTACGCGCCGAATTACTTTTCCGGTCATAACGCAGCTCTAAGTTGAACAGGTAATATCACATTTATTAAATTAGAAATAATTTAATAATTAGCGATGCTAACTTGCATCTTGATGTTAGACCCCTTATCCCCCCTGAAAAAACTGTAAAGAATTTATTGCGATAAATATCACATCAGCCAGGGTTCGAACCTGGAACCTACCGAATCTCCGGTCCGGGCATCTTACCATTTCGACCACCGAGGCCTCGGTGATATTTCTCGCAATAATTGTATATGAGTGAAAACGCATGTTTCAGGCGCGTAATTTAAAATTGGAGATATTCGACCGTTCATGTAATACATACAAATAAGAACGCCTTATACGGTCAAGCTGGATCTTAGTGCTTTTTACAAATTTTACTTGTGTGATTTTTATATACCTTTTTTCAAATTCAACCGACTACCGAACCCTGGCTGAGGTGATATTTTTCGCAATAAATTCTTTACAGTTTTTTCAGGGGGGATAAGGGGACTAACATCAAGATGCAAGTTAGCATCGCTAATTATTAAATTATTTCTAATTTAATAAATGTGATATTACCTGTTCATGTTCAACTTAGAGCTGCTTTATGACCGGAAAACTAATGCGTAGTCGGTTGAATTTGAAAAAAGGTATATAAAAATCACACAAGTAAAATTTATAAAAAGCACTAAGATCCAGCTTGACCGTACAAGGCGTTCTTATTTCAATTTGTATGTATTACATGAACGGTCGAATATCTCCAATTTTAAAAATTTATTCATTATTCGGTCTTTTGTAAATAATGAATAAAAATTTATTCGTTATTCAGCCACTTGTGAATGATGAATAAAAATTTAATCATTATTCAGCTACTTGAAAATGACGAATAAAAATTTAAACAAAGAATATACTGTTTAGTGCCAATTAAGAGCCAAACACCAGGTCTTCACGTGTAAATCAATGTATTGTTCTTCAAAATTTTACAGACGTTTCGGTCCCTATGATTTGAATCATCCTCAGTGTAACAGCAAAAATTTCAGCAAAATAATTAGTTAAATATATTAATTCTCTCGCTAGCTNCTAGCTGGTTGTCCTCCTTTCACAGAATGCTCATACATTTCAGTCATCCACGACATTCTCAAATCGGTGTTCGGTACAGAGCATGCGATATGAACGGTACGGAGAACGAAATACATCTGAAATGTATGAGCATTCTGTGAAAGGAGAACAACCAGCTAGCGGGAGGATTAATATATTCAACTAATTATTTTGCTGAAATTTTTGTTGTTACACTTAGGATGGTCCAAATCATAGGGACCGAAATGTCCGTAAAATTTTGAAGAACAATACATTGATTTACACGGGAAGACCTGGTGTTTGGCCCTTAATTGGCACTAAACAGTATACTCTTAGTTTAAATTTTTATTCGTCATTTTCAAGTAGCTGAATAATGATTAAATTTTTATTTATCATTCAAAAGTGGCTGAATAACGATTAAATTTTTATTCATCATTCACAAGTGGCTGAATAACGAATAAATTTTTATTCATCATTTACAAGTGGCTGAATAACGAATAAATTTTTATTCATCATTTACAAGAGGCTGAATAACGAATAAATTTTTATTCATTATTTACAAGAGGCTGAATAACGAATAAATTTTTATTCATCATTTACAAGAGGCTGAATAACGAATAAATTTTTATTCATCATTTGCAAGAGGCTGAATAACGAATAAATTTTTATTCATTATTTACAAGAGGCTGAATAACGAATAAATTTTTATTCATCATTTACAAGAGGCTGAATAACGAATAAATTTTTATTCATCATTTGCAAGAGGCTGAATAACGAATAAATTTTTATTCATTATTTACAAGAGGCTAAATAACGAATAAATTTTTATTCATCATTTACAAGAGGCTGAATAACGAATAAATTTTTATTCATCATTTGCAAGAGGCTGAATAACGAATAAATTTTTATTCATTATTTACAAGAGGCTAAATAACGAATAAATTTTTATTCATCATTTACAAGAGGCTGAATAACGAATAAATTATTATTCATCATTTGCAAGAGGCTGAATAACAAATAAATTTTTATTAATTATTTACAAGAGGCCGAATAACGAATAAATTTTTATTCATTATTTACAAAAGATCGAATGAATAAATTTTTATTTATCAATCGTCAATCATTAAATGTCAATCATGCCCATCCCTGGTATGTACACACATACACACATTTGTATAAAAAAGCTACATTTTCATATTTAGAAATTTATATTAAAAAATTTAGAGCAGGGATCCAGCGCTGCTCGCTCGTAGTCAGTGCTGCTTTATTCCCTCCTCGCCGCGCCGCCTGCTCCTGGCTCGACGACAGTCAGGCGGTCCCCACGCGCGGTAGCTAGGGAAAGTACGCCTTCATTCGCCGACTTTAATTAATTTTTATCTCGTTAACTATTGCGAATTTTGAAAAATGGAACTTTTCTTCTCAGTTTGACTTGCTCTATCAACCCACGAGAGCATGGGCAGAAGTTTAGGGTCGCCCTGTATAATCATGTGTGTAAAAAGCAATTTTATTAAAAGCAACTTTTGATTATAAAATAAAAAAAAATGATTTTTCAATTTTACCTGTGAAGCGTTCAAACTGTTACCCTGGTTCACATTGAACGTCACCGTTGTAGTCACAGTGAAATTATTCTGATTCTGATTGATACCAGGTTTGGCCCATCTTGGCGGAGGCGGTGGTGGCGTCTTCACATTTTGTCGTGCTCCTTGACTTTCAGCGACAATATTCCTATTATCTGGTAATTCTGGTGATGTGGTACACGATATGTTGTTCTGATGGAAACTCGAGATAGACACGAACTTTCCTGAACTCTTGGTGAACTCGACTGTCATCAATTTTGACATGTTCAGACCATTCTTTAGACTGTCCAAGTTTCTTATATCTTGAATTGGACTTAGAACGTTATTCTCCATGTTATGAACCATCGGCGAAGAACATTGCATGCTTTGCACAAGATTCGGCGAAATTAATTTTTGAGAAAGTTTATCATTAGATGACGACATCCAGTCTCTTTTCATATCATTTAATGGCTCGTTGAAGGTTGTCAGATTGAGAGTATTCGGCGGAGTTGGACGCGGCTGACGCGGCAGCGATGATGCAAATGTCGAAGAGTTTGTGTTAATGGTATTAGTCGGAGAAGGAGTATCTACAAACAAAAACAAATTTAAATGATATTATTTTTAGTATTTTGAGATCTTTCGGAGAAATTTACCTTGGTTCTGAAAACTATAATAATTCCAAATATAAATAGATGATAATAGTAAAAAGAATTTTTGTTATGTATCATAATCGACGCCGATCACAAGTTAATAAAGAATTTAAGATTGATAGTGGTAAAAATTGTAATAAATAAAATAACTTTTCCACTTTTTTTATCTTGTTTGTTCTAATTTGTTTACATTAATTTTAAAAATATTTATTAAACTATTTAATTTATTTGATAACATTGCCTAATAACATTGCTTGATATTTTAATTTATTCTATATACAGGGTGTTTGGCAACAAGAAAATTTAAAGAATATTTCTAGATAATAAAATATAAAAAAATCAAGAATAATGAAATTATGATTAAAACTTCGTTTCCTAATTATAATTTCTGATTAAATATTAATGTGTTATAGGCATTCGTTATGTGAATATTTAAATATTTATAATTAAAAAGAAAAGCCTTAACGGAAAGCTAGCGAGTTAGTTTTGTCGATCAAATTGGCCTATGTGTGCATGCAATATTAATTTAGAAACAGTGTTTGTCGTTATCTATATAAAATTATTTAGATAATCATATAAATATAGAAATAACTATATATTATTTTGATCTAAATTATTATAATGTATATTATCTTCATCTGTCTCTTACATAAAATAAGTATTATTTTTTTCAAATTATCAGAGATGATATGAACAATAACGAGAAAAAGTGATATATTGTAATATTAATATCATATATAACTATATGTATATTAATATATCCCAGCAAACACAAAGTTACAGTTATATAAATTTTAGTTGTAATTTCCCTCTCAACAATGTAACTACTAACGCATTCGTTATATAAGAGTTACATTATATGAGTCATTGTATGAGACGATACATAACAATTTAAAAAAATGCTATGTTTAATAACGTATCAGATGCAATGTGTGGCATGTTTTTGTGCGCTAGATACTGGATGGAGGAAGCCGATTCGAATATATGTAAAAGTTTTTACTGAATTTTTCAAACACGCAGGGTAGCATCTGGAACAATTAAACAGTGTGTGTATGTGTGTGTGTGTCTGTGTCTGTGTGTGTGTCTGTGTGTGTCTGTGCGTGTGTGTCTGTGTGTGTGTGAGTGTGTCTGTGTGTGTGTCTGTGCGTGCGTGCGTGTGTGTGTGCATAATGGATTACACATAATTGTATATATTTTTATTCAATTTTTCATAATTTTATATAATTAAATATGATTATGTACAACAAATTTTTTACTAGCAGCTTAGCAACAGTTATTAGATTCTTTAATATTAATTGGTTTATGCTTTCAAATCTGATAGAAAATATGGAGAAAATATACTTTTTCTGCTAAACTCAGCCATTATTTAGGGGAACAGTCCATTTGACGCTACAAATGCTTCAAAGCATTCGATTGATCAATCAAATCCTTCGATCAAACAACAAAAAATTTTACAAATTAATTTATGAAAAAATACTTTGAAGCATTTACAACGTCAAGTCACTCGCACCTTATATTTTAAATTGTGGAAAAAATATAATTATGTGTAATCAACAAAAACATTACTTCGTGTGAAAAATATCACGTTCAATCGATAATCGATAAAACAGACTTACTATTAGTATCCCTTTAATCGCAATTTTATTAATTTTGATTTCATATTTTGATTTTTGTCATCTAGAATCACTCCTTAAATTTTTACTTATCTGTTGAACACCCTGAAGATTATTTAATTCTTAGCATTTATAGATATTTTATAGTTAAAAAATGACCTATCACATGCACATACATACATATAAAATATGTATTAGGTGTTAATTGTCTTTACATTGAATCAATTGCTAATCCATTTTAAATATAAATATTTATCCGCGAATGTTTTGGCATTTGAAAGTATCAATTATAAGATTTATAACAAACTGTACAACATAAACAAATGACATAACCTCCTAAAACATGATGATTTCTGATACACATCATATAAGATGCGTTGCACTTAACGCTTGCAATATCCTCGATCGTCATTTGTTCTGGTTTAATATTTAATAAATAGCAAAGATGAAATAAATGATTCCAGGACCATTGCGAGCAAGTGGAACGCATCTATAGAGAAGTAAGAGTATTCGCGAAAATTTATTTCTTACGGTTGGAATGGAACTTACTTTTCTCTTTCTTAATCATTAACCGTTAGAAATAAACGATAAACAATAGCCGTCTTATTATGATAGAAGTAAAAAAAAGAAAAATGCTTTCATTTAGAACATATTATTTAATGGCACAAGTCATTGTAATGTACTAATCCTTTGTTGCACTTTTTTTCTAGTGAATATAATTTTCTGAAACTTGTTACACGGGGGTTTTTGCGCTCACTGAGTACGAATTTAGTGTCAAAAAAGGCGAATGGAATTTTCAAAATCATCCAAATTCACTTGTTATTTGGGAGTTTGGAAGGTTGTTAATTATGAATCCGATGTAAAAATATAAAATTTAAAATGGCGGATCTAATGTGGCGGAGTCAATGCGGAGTTCTCGGCTGATGCGCCAGGAAATATTTATATTTAAAATGGATTTGCAATTGATTCAAAAATTGTAAATATATTTTTCTCTGACATATCTTGTTGAAATGTAATCCTTACTATTTTTTTCAGGCGGTAAATATAAATTTACATTCAAAATTCTAAAATTAAATTATTCAATATATTGAATTTAATGTGTC
This sequence comes from Solenopsis fugax, assembly GCA_003595255.1. NCBI lineage: Eukaryota > Metazoa > Arthropoda > Insecta > Hymenoptera > Formicidae > Solenopsis > Solenopsis fugax. The sequence continues at coordinate 4,700 of QKQZ01005018.1, read as the reverse complement.
GAATATTGTATTTTTGACATCGGATTCGTTATCGGATTAGAGATCTCGAACACCTATCTGCGATATCCAAATCAGCGATTTTAAAAACCTTCAGATAATGATTTTGAAGTATAGATTACACAGCCACACAAAAAGAAAAAAGTGTCATGTCCGAGAGATTAGACCCATGTATCCCTATGTATTTTGAGGCTCTGAAACCGAATATAACTTCAGAATTGCGCCATCAGTTCAGGATTTCTTTTTATCCTCAAAAAATTGCCAAACATTCCTTAAAATTACACTATTTTGAGGGTGAAAAAAAATCCTAATCTCTCGGACATGACATTTTTTTCTTTTTGTGTGGCTGTGTTAGCTAAAATTTTATACAAATGAATTTAATCTAAAAGCGACTAAAATATGATTCTAAAAGTTGATTTATTAGTTAGAGGAAAACTTTAACGATGCAGCAATACCAAACATGCTAAAGTAATACATGAAATAATTAATTTCTTGATAAAACAAATTTGGATGATTAGTGTAACTTCCAGAGTTACACCGTACAGCAAAGGGTTAATGCCACAACAGAAATCTCATAACATCTAAAATTGTATAACTTCGTTAATTTTTTCGGATTTTAATAAAATTTAATGTACATATTCCAAACACTTAATACTTTAAAAAAATGCAAAAAAGCCAAAAAATCGTTTTCTTTTTTTTATTATATTATCTCTCTTTAAAAAATAAATTTTAGTAATAATCATTAATGAATAACGAAGGAAATGTGCTGTAAAAATAAAACAAAGAAAAAGTATCAATATCTTACGTGTAGTGTGAAACGATATTGGGACCAGATTAAGCATTATGCTCTCCGTGATTGGAGTATCCACGTTATTATTATTGTTACAATTATTGTTACTATTACCTGAAAAAAATATAATATAAATATTTGTTTTCTTTTATAACTTTTAGCTTTGTAAGTTATTTTATATTTTAGAATATAAATGCCCAACATATATTTATATAAGTAAACAAAATTAAGAAATATCTAATTTACAATAAGTTTCTTAATGATTGAAAAATCGCAATTTATTAGAAGATTATTTTACATGTATTTCCCTCGTTCTGTTTTAAATTTTCTTTGTTTATTTGTATTGAATTTATTTGGAAACTATTTTTATATCGATTATTATAAAAAACGACTCACCTCCATGAAAACTACTCAGACTAGAAGTATTGCTGCTGTTGCTTTCTGGTGGTTTCGGATTCGCCATGGGATATCGCCAAAATTCTTGGCCTAGCAACGCTAGTGATGACAATTGCTGTCTATTTTTTGCCTCACGCATCGCTCTTGGTAAAGTTAATTGCACTGGCAGTTCGTCACTGTTCATCAAACATAAATAAATACAGATCAACTCAAATTATTAATAATTATATAGAAAGTTATATATAACATTGGAATAATTAATAAATTAATGAAAATATATAGGGGAGACCGGGGCTATTCGGAAGACTTTTTTTCTTTTGCATCTTCTGAGTTCTGTATTCATTAAAAAAAAAGTTGGACGGTTTGAAAGGTTGAACCTTCCCCTTCGCAATGCCGTAATAAATAGAATACAAAAATGTACTTGCTTTGAACTACATATAAAAATGTCGACCAGTGCCAAGTGTTTCGAATAGCCCCGAGCCCGGGGTAATTCGAAACCAGTCAGAGAATATTCTGAAATTTGTGTTTTAAGATGAAAATGTAAAAAAGCTGTTGTTAAGACTGTTTTATTCAGAAAAGGATATATAGTATTATTAAGAAAAGTTGCACATATTAAAAAAAAATAAACACACAATAGAGAATTTTATTGCTTCAGCGTTTTCGGAACAAGTCAGGGACTATTCCTATTTCGTGTAATTATACCCGTTGAGTATTAAGTTGTGTATTTTGATACATAGAACGCAAATATAAAAGAAAAAATTGTCCGAACGACGATTCGACGTTCGGTGTTCCGAATAGCCAACTTTACACATTATTGTGTATGGTTCACAAAAATAGACATCACACAGCAAAAAGTAAACATGAAATGTTTCAAACACATTCAACACGATACATTCAAAGTTTTCAAAAAGAATCTTATTTATCTTACTTAAGTTTCGAAGGAATGCTCACTGTCAAAAATTACTTCGACTGTCGCAAAACACATTTTTTACTGCCACGACTTCAATATGACACCGTCGCCAGCGAAACTTTATTAGCAGCGTCGTTACATTAGGACGCATTTACAGTATTTAAAGTAAAAGTAATTATTTAGAATAGCATCCTCAAATCTTGATAAAAAAAAGTACTCATTCGACGCATTTTCACTCAAAATGAAAGAATCTGAAGGAAAAACATGGCAGTCGGCTTTGCGAAGAAAGTTATTAAGCGTTAAAGTTAGCGAATTAGAGGTTAAGATATCTCATACTGATTCAATACAGGGCTATGTCTACGTACTATTTATTTTAAATTTTGATAAAAGGTACTCATTCAACGCGTTTTCACTCAATATGAAAGAATTTGGAAGAAAAACGTGGCAGTTGACCTCGCTAAGCGAATTATTTGTGTTATAAAGCAGAGAATTTGCATTATTCTCGAATTTTCTGCTTTAATAAATATAAATTCTCTGCTTTACAAACGCAAATTCTCTGCTTTATAACACAAATAATTCGCTTAGCGAGGTCGATCGCCACGTTTTTCTTCCAAATTCTTTCATATTGAGTGAAAACGCGTTAAATGAGTACTTTTTATCAAGATTTGAAGTAAATAGTAGACGGTAGAAATAGCGCTGTATTGAATCAGTATGAGATATCTTAACCCCTGATTCGCTAACTTTAACGCTTAATAACTTTCTTTGCAGAGCCGACCGCCACGTTTTTCATCCAGATTCTTTCATTTTAAGTGAAAACGCGTCAAATGAGTACTTTTTTATCAAGTTTTGAGGTGAGGATGCTATTCTAAATAATTACCAAACTAAATTTTTAACATGTACTTATACAAAGATATTTCCATTTTTTTCGAATAACCCCGGTCTTCCCTATTTAATATATACAGGGTATCTTATAACGATTAGCCAAATGGTAGTATGCAGAGCGGAATAAACTGAGTCGAAAAGTCCTGTATCATTTTTCGATTTTTCGCAATAGTTAACGAGTTATTAATTTATAAAGATAATCAAATATTCGCCCGATCTACTATCAAATCCACGCGCGGGCGAAATGTGGTCGTACAAGGGTGCATTCGGATTCTCCCCCCTCCACCCCAAGTGTCATTTTATTCTTATTGTTTACTAAATATTAGATAAGGATAAAATAATACAAGAAAATTCGAAGGACTCACGAGATTTAACAATTCAGTAAAACAAGGGCTAATGAGAGTCAAACGCTGTTGTTGGTGCATGTAAGAAATTCCGTGTTTATTAAGCAATTTCCATTAGAAGCTTCCGAATGTTTCGACTCGAGTTTGGGTCATCTTCAGCGATAAAATAATATCTAGGGACAATCGGAAGGGAATCTGAACGCACCCTAACGATTGAGGTTGTTAGATGCGCAGTTATTGTTTATAAGCTTAGGCTATGCAAGAGCGATGCGCAGAACACACCTCCTTATGCACTTATTAACGATGACTTCTGGGTAATCGTATCTCGCCGAACGCTTACATTTGGCAATAGGTCAGCCGAATTCGGCTATCTTTATAAATTAATAACTCGTTAACTATTTCAAAAATTGCTAAATAATATACGACGTTTTGACTCAGTTTAGTCCGGTATACCTGCATGCATATGACTGTTTGGCTAATCGTTATGGAACACCCTGTATATATAATGTACATATATATATATAATATCTACAATGTAATAAATACTACATATATAATAAAATGTCTACAATATACAATCGTTTTTCCTTTGAAATGTAACTATGTGTTTTTATTCAATCGATTCTTTTCTTATCATTTTACATGTAAAAATATTGAAAATATTATAATCACCGAAGGAAATGAATTCTTTATAAAATATTTCATTTTTATATTGGAATGTATCCCAATAAAATATTTTTAATCATTTTGATTAGAATCTTTTACATGCAAAATAAGGGAAATTAATTTATATAAATTATACTAAAATATAATACGAAAAAAAGTCTTGAAACTTCTACAAATAACACAGGTTTACAAGGTTTTTATCACAAAAGAAGTAAGAGGTTTACCCGAAGGAATTCGGTGCGCTGAATTCAAATCTGGCCTCATAATGGCGCCATCACGTCAGGATTTTGAGATATTCTAACCTAAAAGTGCAAAAATGGTTGTTTTAGGGCATTATTGGAGTTCACTCCTGGTTGTAGAGAATTTTACTGACAAAAATTAAACAAAGTACCGTAAAGTACGAATCTTGCCCTTTAATTTCCATTTTGAAACGTCCAAATAAGATTTTTTTTTCACCGAGATATAGCAGATTTAAATTTTTACTGCATACAGAAAATCAAATAAAGCGATGATGTTCATTTGAAATACCTTAACTCTTTTGGTTTTGAGCAATTCTGGAAAAAAGAGTTTGTAGTTCAAAGGGTTCCGAGGGTCGCTGCTCACGAATCTGGACTCATATTTCCAAAATTCAATATGGCGGATCCAATATAGTCATCTTGAATTTTGGAAATCTGAGTCCAGATTCGTGAGCAGCGACCCTCGGAACCCTTTGAAC